>JADRCC010165991.1:0-12942 GCA_019843855.1 Hylomyscus alleni
GCTGACCAGCCTTGCTAACCAGGAATGGTTTGAATCTTTAACTCTCCCCCTTTGCTTACTACTTTGATTTCTACACCCTTGGGACCATTAACAATCCTGATGTTGCTTTTAACTTTTGGCCCCTGCATTTTGAACCACTTGCTGGCTTTTATTAGAGAAAGCATGAATACAGTTCAGATTATGATGTTAAGACAACTATCAAAAATTGGGCCTGAGTGAGTTATAATTTCATGATTGAAATACTCACGAGAAAAAAGGGGGAATGTGTGACCTTAGAAAACATAAGATGGTTGCTGAAAGACCTTGCCGGGAATGTACACTCCGTTCCTGGAATTTCCCAGCAATAGAAATTTTATTCCAGGACCACAGGGCAGGTGCAGATAATGACCAAAAATGTTTCAGTTCTCCCTTCTGATGATTAAGAACACACCTCGACTGGGCCCACCAATGCCAAGAAAGGTCAGTGTGGGCCTCAAATGGATGTAAAACAATTCATGCTATTATCAAAGTGTACTCTCAAAAAACTGTATAAAAACTGTGTGCTTGAAGTATTGGGGTCGCCTCTGCCCTGACTTCAGGATTGCCTCAGCATGCTAGATCAATAAACCTCTTGCTTGTTGCATCAATCTCCATCTCTGTGTTTCTGTGAGTGGGACATCCCGAATGCAAGGCTCTTTGGGGCTTACAGCCCCATCAGGGAACCCAGTTCATGTAGTTGGTGATGCTATATGAAGCTTGATCTTTATGTGTGTGTGTACCAAATCACTAGAGTGGGGCTATCAAAAAAGCTGGTGTCTGTCTATGGGAAATGGTCTTCTAGGTGAGCTGCCTTTTCTGGCCTCATTAGGAAAGGATGCACCTAATCCTGTGGAGATATTATACCCCAGGGGAGGCTATGACCATGGTGGCACCCTCTCTAAGGCAAAGGGAAGGGGAGAAGAACACTTTGAGGGTGTATTGGGATGTAAATAAGTAATTAACAGAAAAGCAAGGAAACAAAAAATAACCTCTATATCTAGACATAGCAACCACAAGTACTGTGTTTAGCAAACTACATAGGATTTGCTATGTTAAAAAATGTACTTGGTGTCTGGTTCATTTGCCTAGAGTGTGCTAGCATTTCAGTTTCTAAGTGTTAAGAGGCTAAGGTCATAAAATTCTGATTCATTGGATGATCAAAAAGGAACCTAGAATAAATTATTAAACTAATGTGCAGTCTCTAAGGAAATAGATTATGCAGTAGTATCAAGAAAAGTGTGAGCTTTGGTCTGCAAGAAGGAGCTATCTCAAGTAGATTACAGAGTTGCCAGCTTGCATCCATCACTGACTCAGAATCACTCATTTAACACTTCCATTCACCCCTTCCTCAGGACCCTCTGTCAGGTTGAGGCTGGTCTTGGGCACACAGAACCTATGACTTTGGCTCAGGGTCTAGGTGAGATGTGGAGTCTGCTGTGGCTCCTGCAGCTGTCACAATTGGTGATCACCCAAGTGATATTAAGTGGTTCATGGGGCGGTGTGATCAGTGTGAGCTAGGGTCAAAAAGGTCAGGATTTATAGAGTCTTAGCTTTAGGGGGTCCTGAGCATGTCATAGGAGTCTCCATCTTGACACCTCTGGTGGGATCTGGCAGTCTCTCCCATCAATGTCACAGTTGTTGGGTCATTTCTCATCCTGCAAACATGACTTGAGTGTAATGAATCCAAGCTTTTATTCTGTTGAACTTTACAACCATGGGCATTGTAAGGATCACCATATGTGGACCTTTCTGCTGGGGCTCCTTATTTCTCTTAATGCAGACCTCATCATCTGATTTAAAACAATGGGGATTAGGAGAGGAAGCAGACTCATAGATGTGATGGATATTTGAACACATTTGTTTCTCTACACTATGGGAAAGCATGCACTTACACACTCCAGAAACTTTTGATGGTCATGTTCTTCAAGAAATTCAGATTGAAGGTAAGGCAGAATGGGAGTGGGTCATAAAGAGTCAGACCTAAAGTGTAGGTGGTATTTCTAGCCTTTTAAAGGGACTAGGGAAGGACGAGCAGCGAGCCATTTTCCACACTTTTGTTAAGGTCTCTTTAGGGTCCAATTCATTCTTTCTGTCTATCCTGAGCTCTGGCGATGGTATGCATAATGAAGCTTACAATTTGTCCCCATAATTTTAACAAGTGACTGTGTTATCTGGGATATAAAGGCAGGTTCATTGTCAGATTCCAATAGTGACGGTAGCTCATACCTGGTGATGAGATCTTCTAGCAGCAGCATCTTAGCTACTGCAGGGATGGTTTCCTGGAGTCTGTGAAAGGCTTTGTCCATTTAAGGAGTGCATTTAATGTATTCTCAAACCCCCCACTCCCAGTGGCCTCATAGAAAGGCCTCTCGCAATCTCTGTAAAATCCTGGTATCTGGAGTCTGCAGAATCCTGCTGAGCCCAAGAACTCATGAAGTTGACACCAAGTCTGGGAAACAGGAATGTTGAGGATCATCTCTTTCTGAGCCTGGAACATCAGAAGTTGTTCTTCCTTGACTCATTTTGGTGTAGCTGAGCCTTTTTAATGGACACCCAATATCACATCTGGCCTAGTTCTTTGAGCAAGGTGGTGGTTACCAAATGGCAAGTATCTTAATCTGGGGTAGCTAGAAGGAGGTCATCAACACACTCCAACAGATTTATATGGGGGTCAGCCTGCTGGTACTCACCCAGGTCTTCATGGAGTGTCTCATTAAAGATGGTGGGTGAGTTCTTGAATGCCTGTAGCAATCTAGTCCAACTTGGCTATCCATTAAGCCCACACTCTGTGTC
Organism: Hylomyscus alleni; assembly: GCA_019843855.1. Classification (NCBI taxonomy): domain Eukaryota; kingdom Metazoa; phylum Chordata; class Mammalia; order Rodentia; family Muridae; genus Hylomyscus; species Hylomyscus alleni. The sequence goes on from JADRCC010165991.1 coordinate 2,812, forward strand.
CTTCACTGGAAGGTAAACATGGGCTAACTGGAGATAATGGCAAGCTCAAGAAGGCATTCTCGCGATACAATATGGTGTAGAGGTCTCATTTTGGTGGCAGGCTGCTCAGCAAGATGTAAAGGTTAGACACTGTAAGATGAATATCTTCTACCCTCTGTTGACTTTGCTTTAAGTCCTGTATAGACCAGTAGTCATTACAATGAGTCTTTCATACTGGCAGGAGAGGGGTGTTTGATGCTGACTGGCAAGAGACTAGTAGCCCTTGTTTCCAGACTTGATTTATGTGTAATGTTCTTCATAATTTTTCTTCTCAGGGCATGGGGTATTGGCAGACACTGACAAGGCTGACACTGACCTTTCACTGTGCCAGGATTGGGTCCTGAAATTTTGCTATCCTCATGTGATTTTTCTCTACCAGTACCTCTGGGATCTCTACCTATAACCTCTTCGAGTCCAGGTCTTTATCAATGCTTAGAGAGGAAGTGGCATAGAAGTTATATTCTACTAGTACCATAGTCAGGATGTATAAAGGACCTTTTCATACAGAACCTACATTTCCTCAAGTACAAAGTGGATTTGTGCTTCCATTTTAGTCAGCAGATCTCAGTCCAGAAGCCAAATTCCACTTGAACCCATGTTATCTTGTTGGGCAGGGGTCCCATAGGTTGTTTCAAGATTGAATGCTATGTTCTCATGTCTACTAGGAAGTCTATTGGCTTCCCCACCACCTTTAGGGTTACCCATGGCTCATGAATACTCATACCCTCAGTCACTTATTTTTAATTTCTGAAATTCTAGACTCTTTCTTTTGACATTTTTAGACATTTGTTCTTCTAATGTTCCATTTCTTTAGAATAGAAACATTGGTCTTTTTGAAGACAACACCCCCTCCTTTCTTGAGAGGACTTGCTTCCCCCATCTCTTCCATGTGTTATATTATTCAGCTCTCGGGTATCTGGTCTTTCTTTTTCCTGGTGGATGCCAGTAACATCTTGTCAAGTCCTCTGATCTGCCTGTCCTGTACAGCCTGTCTATTGTTGTAGACCATTTCAGGTATTGTAGGAGTTCAGCCATATCTTAACTTTGTAATCCTTTCAGACACTTAAATTTTCTGAGATGTCTGGCACCACCTTGTTAACAAAGGCTAGATTCACAACAGATTGGTTTTTACTTGCCTCCAAGTTAAGAGGCATGCACATAGGGTAGACGTCCAGTAACCCCTCAAGAAATGCCTTTGGTCTCTCCTTCCATTGTTTAACCTGAACAACCTTATAGAGATTTGTTGGCCTTCAGGTGACCTCTTGGAGTCCCTCTCATTAGAATCTGGTGGTATACCTTTAACTTCTCCTCACCTGAAGGGCTGTTAGTTTCCTGGTTATGACAGGTCAAAGGAAAAGCCACATCAATAACAGCTAGAATTGTTGTAGAGTGGCAGCTTGCTCCAGGAACCAATTTCTAGGCTGCAGGAGTCATGTACTCCTGCTCCGCACTTGAGAAGTCCACCTGCAAAGTTGTTAGCAGTCATCCTATGTGGGGAAGTAAGTAACCATTACAGAATGTCATAGTTCTAGTAGGGTGGAGGGTTTCTCTGAGAACTTATGATTCTGCATTTTCTAGTTATAGAAGTCCCTGGTGGAAAGGGGAGTGTTCCAGGCTGACTGGCAAGGTACTAGTAGCCCTTGTTCCCAGAGTTGATTTATGTGTGACATTCTTCATAATTTTTCTTCTCAGGGGATGATGTATTGGCAGACACTGGCAAGGCTGGCATTGGCCTTTCATTGTGCCAGAATTGGGTCTGGAAGTTTTGTTATCCCTATGGGATTTTTCTCTACCAGTACCTCTGGGACCTCTACCTATAACCTCTATAGGTCTCTATTATCTTCCTGCCACTATGCCCAGCTGGGTACAGGAGAAACAGGTACCCCTACCCCAGGAGGCAATGAGAGCATGCCATAGTGAGCCAGCTTCACTCCTGGGCCAATGGCTGCTCCTCCCTGCCTTCTGTCTAAGCCGGCTCCAGATAAGCTGCAGCAGTACTTCCTTCCTGATGCCTGCACTGGCACCCCAATTGACTACTAGGAGCTTCCCCCATCCCAGGTCTCTGGCATGCTCTCAAGATGCCCCTAAACCCCAAGCCCTGCCATCTCGACATTTCTATTCCTTCTTCTGGTCCTCTGGCTTCTCTCCTGTCTCTCCTCATATCTGATCCTGAATCCTCTCCACTACTTGGCTTCCTGTCCCCTCTCCCATCCAGTTTCTTCCCTCCATCTGCATTCTATGACTACCTTATTCCTGCTTCTATGTGAAATTTAAGCATACTCACTTGTGCCTTCATTCTTGGTTAGTTTCTTTGAGTCTGTGGAATGTAGCATGTGTATTCTGTATTTTATGGCTAATTTCAACTTATAAGTGAGTAGATGCCATGCATGTACTTCTGAGAATGTGCTACCTCACAAGATGTTATTCTCAAGATCCATCCACTTGGATGCAAACTACATTATGTTTTTGTTTTGTTTTGTTTTGTTTTTGTTTATTTGGTTTTTTTTGTTTGTTTGGTTTTTGGTTTTTGGTTTTTCAAGACAGGGTTCTCTGTGTAGCCCTGGCTGTCCTGGAACTCACTCTGTAGACCAGGCTGGCCTTGAACTCAGAAATCCGCCTGCCTCTGCCCCCCAAGTGCTGGGATTATAGGTGTGTGCCACCACCACCCAGCGATGTCTTTGTTTTTAATAGTTGGTGATACATTCTATTGTGCAGATGAACCACATTTTCTTTAACCATTCTTCAGTTGAGATATATCTAAGTTGTTTCCAGTTTCTTCCAATAACAAATAAAGCCACTATGAACATCATTCTGTAAGTGTCCTTTTAGGAGGTAGAACATCTTTTGTGTGTATGCCCAGGAGTGGTATAGCTGGGTCTTCAGTTAGAACTATACCCAGTTTTCTTAGAAACAGATAAATTGATTTCCAAAGTGGTTGTACAAGTTTACATTCCCACAAGCAATCAGGGAGTGTTTCCTTTGCTCTGAATCCTTGCCAGCATGTGCTATCACTTGAGGATTTGATCTTAGCTACTCTGATGTATATAAGATGGAATCTCAGAGTTGTTTTCATTTGCATTTAGCTGAAGACTAAGGACTTTGAACATTTCTTTAAGTGTTTCTTGACCATTCAAGATTTGTCTGTTGTGAATTCTCTGTTTAGATCTGTACCCCATTTTAAAAATTGGGTTATTTGTATTGAGGGTGTCAAACTTCTTGAATTCTTTATGAATTTTGTATGTTAGCCCCCCTGTCAGATGGAGGCTATTGAAGCTCCTTTCCAACTCTGTAGGCTGCTGTTTGATTCTACTGACAGTGTCCTTTGCCTTACAGAAGCTGTGCAGTTTCATAAGGTCCCATTTACCAATTGTTGATCTTAGAGCCTGAGCCATTAGTGTTCTGTTCAGTAACGTGCCTCCTGTACCCATGCGTTCAAAGATTTTCCCCAATTTCTCTTTTATGAGATTTAGTGTATCCTGTTTTTGCTAAAATCCTAGATCTACATGAACTTGAGTTTGTTGGAGGGTGAGAAATATGTAGACATATTTCTACATATTTCATTCTTCTACATGTAGACATCCAGTTAGACCAGCACCATTTGCTGAATATGCTCTCTCTCTCTCTCTCTCTCTCTCTCTCTCTCTCTCTCTCTCTCTCATTGTATGATTTTAGCTTCTTTGTCAAAAACAATCAAGTCATCATGGGTATATAAGTTTATTTATGGGTCTTTGATTTGATTACATTGATCAATGTGTCTGTTTCTCTGCCAAGAACTTGCAGTTTTTAATCACAATTGTTCTGTCATACAGTTTGAAGAAAGGGGTGGTCATTCCTCTTGAATTTCTTACATTATTCAGGATTGTTCTGACTGTCCTGGGATTTTATTTTTCCCTATGAAGTTGAGAGTTACTTTTTAAAGGTTGATAAAAAATTTGTTGGAATTTTGATGGGGATTGCATTTAATCAGTAGATTGCTTTTGGTAAAATGGCCATTTTCACTGTTAATTCTACTTATCCACAAGTGTAAGAGACCTATCCATTGTCTGATATCAATTTCTTTCTTCAGGGACTTGAAGTTATTGTCATACATATCTTTCACTTGCTTTATTGGTGTCACACCAAGGTATATTGTTGTAGCAACCTTGTTTGAACATTAACTGCTTTGTCAGCCATAACTGCTTACTGGCACAAAGTCTGTGGGAAAGTACTAGTACAGATGAGAACAAATAGTCATAAATCTTGCTGTTAGATATCTAGCAACCCATTTTTGTTATGCAAACACCTGCTATAGATCTTACAGTGGTCTGAATGCTGTCTACCTTGTCAGAACCAATGGCAATAGATCTTGTGGACAGGTGCCTAGCTACCAGCCTAGTTAGGAACACACAGCTATGGATCATATGGACAAGTACCTAGCAACCTGTTCTGTTTTGTTCCCCCTGCTAAACTTTTTACCTAGCCAATATCCTGGTCTTGAGAGCACCTGCACTCCCCAGGAGACAAAGCGACCCTGCTGCCTCCCCTCACCCCCTATCCTGGTTCTATGAGTATATAACCAGGGTGGGAAAAATTAAAATGTGTCAGCTTGATTGGACTTCTTGTCTTGCTGTCCATTCTTTGCGTCTCTTGTCCCTTCATTCTCTTCCAGGTGGTCCCCCAGTCCCCATTTGACCATCCTGCATACAGGGACACACTGGGCCTGAACAGGGACCCACAGGGATTGCAGAGGAGAGAACACCACTCAGCAGTGGAGGGCAGGCCTACTCACTCATCTTTAGAAGTGCCAGAGAGCAGCTTCACTTTGGCAGGATGCCATGGTCCAACCTACCATGAGACAGTCCAGGAAGGGTTATAGTCTAGTGCAGACCTGAATTCAGATCTGCAGGTCTCCCAGTCCACATTTGACCATCCCATGTGCTGGGGACGTATATTATATGCTTTGTGGCTACTATAAAGTGTTCTATTTCCATAAATTCTTCTCAGCTCATTTATTATCCATATAAAGGAATGCTACTGCTTTCTTTGAGTTCATTTTGTATCCAGTCACATTGCTGAAAATATTTATCAGCTGTAGGAGTTTTCTTGTAGAATTTTGGCTTTGCTAATGTATACTATCATATTTGCTGCAAATACTGTTACTTGGACAATTTGTTTGCAGATTTATATTTCCTTGATCTCCTTTAGTTGTATTTTTACTCTGGCTAGAAATTCAAGTACTATATTGGATAGGGAGAGAGTGGATTGCCTTGTCTAGTTCCTGAATTTAGTGAATTGCTTTACGTTTCTCTCCATTAGCTTGAATTGGCTATTGGGTTGCTGTAAATTGCTTTGATTATGTTTAGTTATATGCCTTATATCCTCAATCTCTCTAATACATTTAATTTCGGAGTTTTGAGTTTTGACTGTCCAGTATCTAAGGAGATGATCATGTGAATTTTTTCTTCAGTTTGTTTATACGGTGGGCTACATTAATGGACTTTTGTGTGTTGCATCCCTACTTTACCATGATGTATGATGTTTTTGTTGTGTTTCTGGATTCAGTTCATGAGTACTTTATTGAGTTAATTTTTGCCTCAATGTTCAAAAAAGAAATCAGTCTAAAGTTCTCTTTCCTTTTTGAATCTTTGTGAGGTCTAGGTATCCACATGACTATGGGTTTATAGAATGAGTTTGGCAATTTTCCTTCTTTTTCTATTTTGTGGAATTGTTTGCAGAGTATTGGTATTAGCTGTTCTTTAGAATTCTGCACCAAAACCATCTGGTCTTAGGGGCTTTTAATTTTCGTTCTATTTTTGATTTCTTTGGGAGATTTTAATGACAGCTTCCATTTCTTAAAAGATTATAAGGTAGTTGAAATAGATTACCTGCTCTTGATTTAACTTTGGTAATTGGTACCTGTCTAGAAAATCATTTATTTTATTAAGTTTTCACTATTTTGTAAAGTACAGGTTTTTGAAATAAGACCTAATGATTCTTTGAATTTCACAAGTGTCCATGTTTATATCTCCCTTTTCATTGCTGATTTTTCTCATTTTGACATCTCTCTGTCTTTTGGTAAGATCAACTAAGGGTTTGTCTGTCTTGTTGATATTCTCAAAGAATCAGCTCTTGGTTTCATTGATTTTTTTTTGTATTTATTTTTTTGTTACCTGGTTAATTTCAATCCTGGTTTCGATTATTTCTTGCCTTCTACTCTTCTTTATTCTGCCTGTTTCTTTTTCTCTAGAGCTTTCAGGTATACTTTTAATTTGCTAGTATAAGAAATACTTAATTTCTTTGTGAAAAATTTAGTACTATGTACTTTATTATTAGCACTACTTTCGATGTGTTCCATGAATTTGCATATGTTGTGCGTTCATTTTCATTGAATCCTACAAAGTCTATAATTTCTTTCTTTATTACTTCCCTGAGCCAGAAATCATTGAGTAGAGAGTTGATCAATTTCTATGAGTGTGTAGTCTTTTCTGTGTTTCTGCTGTTTTTGATGTCCACTTTTAATCCAAGGTGGTCTGATAAGACAACTTTCTTTTATCTGTTGAGGCTTGCTTCATGACCAACTATATGGTCAGTGTTGGGGAAGGATCCATGAGGTACTGAGAAGACATATTATTTTTTTTATTTTGGTTATTTTACTTATTTACATTTCAATTGTTGTCCCCCCTTCCTAGTCTTTCCTCTGCAAAACCCCCATCACATACCCCCTTCCATTTGCCTCAAAGAAGGTATCACACTCACTCCCACCTCACCCCTCTAACATCCCCCTATACTGTGGATTTAAGCCTACTCAGAACCAAGGACCTGCCTTTCCATTGATGCCAGATAAGACAATCCTCTGCTACTTTATAGCAGGAGCCATGAACACATCCATGTATATTCTTGTGGGTCAGTGGGCAGTTCTGACAGCCAGAGCCCAGTAGAGTGGCCACCTGGGAACCCCAGAGACCCACTGAGCAAAGTAAATTTGTTCACAAGGGACGGTAGGAGCTCAGTGATAGCTCCTGAGACCAATGGCTCAGATTTCAGCCCAAACCCCTCACAGCTGACCCTGCAGGAGATGTGTGCTCTATCAGGCAGACAATGCCTCAAGGTCCCAGCATTCTAGCTGGATCTTACACCCAGTCATCTCACCACAAGCCAGGCATGTTACACCCCACACAATAAAAGGGCAGTTTGCCCCTCTCTCTTGTTCTCTTACTTCATCTCCCTCACTCTCTTGTTCTCTTACTCTCCTCTTCTCCTCTCACTCTTCTCCTCTTCCCATCACTCTCTTACTCTTACTTTTCTCCTCTCTTGTTATCTTACTCTCTCTCTCCTCCCTGTTCTTTGTTCTCTTCTCTGGCTTTCTCCATCTCTTTCTCTCTCTCTCCTTCCTCTCTTTTCCTTCTGTTTACTTAATTGGCACATTCTATCCTTCCTACAATAAAATAACTCATTTATACATTGCCTCCTTTTTAACTAACGTGCTGTGTAGGAAACAGGTAAGCCCCGGGAGAGAGAGAGAGAGACCCAAGTCTCAGCAGCACTCCCACTACTGAGAGAGAGAGAGAGAAAGAGAGAGAGAGAGAGAGAGAGAGAGAGAGAGAGAGAGAGAGAGAGAGCAGTCCAGGCCTCTGCTTGTGGAACAACATACTCTGGTTGGTGGTTTAGTCCCAGGGACCTCTGGCTGTTCCAGATAGTTGATCTTGTTCTTCCCATGGAGCTTCTATACCCTTCAACTCCTTCAGTCCTTTGTCTAACTCTTCAATTTGGGTCCCTGGGCTCAGTCCAGTGGTTGGCTGTCGTTCAAAATCAAGGGGGTAGCGCCTGGGCTGTGGCCAGGCCTGGCCTGCCTGGCTGAGGCTCTCTCCCTCTCTCTGGTGGCAGGGGGCCTGCTGCTGAGGCCCAGGTCTCTCTCTCTCTCCTCCTGGGGCTGGCCTGTTTGCTGCATGGCGCCTTAATTAAAAGGGAGGCAATGTATGAATGAGTTATTTTATTGTAGGAAGGAGAAATATGCTAGTTAAGTAGAGAGAAGGAAAGGAGAGGAGAAAGAGAAAGAGAGAAAAGAAGGAAAGGAAGAAAGGCAGAGAAGGGAACAAAGAGCAAAGAGGAGAGAGAGGACAAGAGGTTAAGAGTTAGAGAGGAAGAGAGTGAGGAGGGGGCAAACCACACCTTTTATTGTATGGGCATGGCATGCCTGACTTGTGGTCAAATGACTGTGTATGTAAGGTCCAGCTAGAATGCTGGGAGTTTGAGGTAGTGTCTGCATGATAGAGAACACACCTCCTGCAGAGGCAGCTGTGAGGGGTCTGAGCTGAAAACTGAGCCATTAGTCTCAGGAGCAATTCACCAAACGCCTGCTGTCCCTGTGAGCAGATGCTCAGTGGGTCTCGGGGGTTCCAAGGTGGCTCTGCTCTACTGGACTCTGGCGGTCAGAACTGCTCACTGCCCCACAGTTGGCTGTGAGTATCTGTATCTGTTTGCTGGCAGACTGTCTCAGAGGACAGTCATATTAGGCTCCTATCTGGGAATACTTCTTGACATCAGCAATAGTGATGGGGTTTGTTGTCTGCAGATGGGATGGATCCCAAGGTGAAGTGGTCTTTGAATGGCTTTTTCTTCAGTCTCTGTTAAATTTTTCCCCTGAATTTCCCTTATAGAGGAAAAATTCTGGGTTAAAAATTTTGAGAAGGGTGGGTGGCCCCATTTGTCAAATTGGGGCCATACCTATCTACTAGAGGTGGTCTCTTCACATTATATCTCCCATCTGTTGGGTATTTCAGCTAATGTCATTCCTTTTGGGTCTTGGAAACCTCTTGCTTCCCTGTCATCTGAGACTTACTGGTGGTTCCCCCTGTTCCCCAACCCCACAGCTACATAATTCTAGTTATTTTCCTGAACAGAACACCAATGGCTTAGGGTCTAAGATCAACAATTGACAGATGGGACCTCATGTGTTTGAGACTTTTCCCTCACTTTCTCTTCGATTAGATTCACAAAATACAAAGAGAAGGAACATTATCTAATTCATTCTATGAAGCCACAGTTATACTGAACCATACAAATAACCACAAGGAACAATTTCCCTTATGAATATTGATGCAAAAGTACACAATAAAATTCTCACAAACTGAACCTAAGAATACATTAAAACCATCATTCACCAAGATCAAGTATTCTTCATCCCAGCTATGCAGGGTTGGTTCAATATATGGAAATCCATCAATGTAATCCACTATACGAACAAACTCAATTACAAAAAACCTACATGATCATCTCATTAGATGCTGAAAAAGCCTTTGATAAAATACAATACCCCTTCCTGTTAAATGTCTTTTAGAGATCAAGAATCCAAAGCACTTGCCTAAACATAATAAAAGCAATTTACTGCAAAGCAATAGATAACATCAACTTGCAGCAATCCCACTAAAACCAGGGACAAGACACAGCTTCCTACTCTCTAATTATTCAATATAGTACTTGAAGTTCTAGCTAGAGAAGTTATTCTTCTGTTTTGGGTTGAAATATTCTATATATGTCTATTTGATTCCTAATGTCTGTTAGTTTCATCATTTCTTTGTTTAGGTTTTGTCTAGATGACCTGTCAGTTGGTGAGAATGAGATGTTCCAGTCTCCTACTATGAATGTGTGGTGTTTGATGTGTGACTTAAGCTTTAGCAATATTTCTTTTAGAAATGTGGGTGCCCTTGTGTTTGAGGCATAGATGTTCAGAATTGAGATATTGTCTTGGTAGGCATTTTTGTTGATGAGTACACTGTGTTCTTTCCTGTTTCTTTTCAATAATTTTGGTTGATTGTCTATTTTTATTTTTTAGATATTAGAATGGTTACATTTCTTTCTTTCTTGAGTCTGTTAGCTTGAAAAACTTTTACCAGCCCTTTACTCTGAAGTAGTACCTATCTTGATTGCTGAGATGTGTTTCTTGTATGCAACACTATCATAGGTCCTAGTTTCACATCCATTCTGTTAACCTGTGTCTTAATTGTGGAATTAAGTCCATTGATGTTGAGAGATATTAATGACCAGTAATTGTTATTTCCTGTTGTTTTGATGCTTGTGGTATTAGTGTGTGTGTGTGTGTGTGTGTGTGTGTGT
>JADRCC010165993.1:0-10016 GCA_019843855.1 Hylomyscus alleni
TGCGCCCAAGGTCTGCTCAGGATACCAGCCCAGAGAGACCAGAAGGAACCTGAGCCACTCTGCTGGCAGAGTTTCTGTGTGCCTGGTCCTGCAGGTCCCAGTTACTCCCAATGTTGGGACAGATGTTTGGTCCTTCTCACCTCTGATCCTGAAAGTGTCACAATGCCTGGGAGTGAAGCTTTCTCTGGGTGTTGTGGGACTGGCTGCAGAGCTTGTGCTCATGGTCTGCTCAGGACACCAGCCCAGAGAGGCCAGAAGGAACCTGAGCCATTCTGCTGGTGGAGTTTCTGTGTGCCTGGTCCCGCAGGTCCCAGTTACTCCCTGTGTTGGGACAGATGTTGGGTCCTCTTCACGATATCCATTTTAAATAAGCATTGTTATACTCTGATCCATGTGAATCATAGTCATGGCAAACATTTTCTTCTTACTCCGTGTTTTCTTTGTTTCTCATTGCTCTGATTTTTACCACTTTGGTATTATTTTTAATGCACATTTACATTTATTTATTTGATGTATGAGTGGTTTTGCTCTCATATAAATCTGTGTATTATGCATGTTCTGGAACTAGAATTATGGACAGTTGTAGACCGCCATATGGATGCTTGGAATTGAACCCAAGTTCTTCACAAGTACAACAGATGCTCTTAACTACTGAGCATCTCTCTAGCCAAAGATTGCCTGATTTTAACTGGAACAATTTATATGATTCCATTACTGCACTATTAAAATATTAGTTATACTCTATTAAAATAGATTTTGTATGTGTGTGTGTATGTGTGTGATTTCCATAGACTTTCTGTGGTGATTTGAATAGGAAAGTTCCACCATAGGCTTAAATGCTTGGAAGATTAGGATGTGTGGACTTATTGGAGGAGATATGGCCTGAGAGTGGGCTTTGAGGTTCAAAAGTGCCCACCAGGCCCTGTTTCTCCCCCTTCTCTTCCTCTATCCCCCCCCCACACACATATTTTCTCTCTTCCTGAAGATTAGGATGCAAAGCTCTCAGCTACTTCTCTAGTGCCTGCCTGCTTATTATCACCGTGATACTAACCATTGATATTAGACTAACCCTCTGGAACTGTGAGCAAGCTGTCAAATAAATGTTTTCTCTTAGAAATAATCTTGGTCATGGTGTCTCCTCACAGTAGTAGAATACTAACTAAGACACATTCCAATATACTTATTTACTTATTTAAGTCCACCACCAAAAAACAGTGTACCACTTACTTTGTAGAGATAGTACCTAATAGCATAGTGTTCCTAGCTACTCTATATGCTTCTGACATCCATCTCACTCATTCACAAGCTATAACAACACTATATATTGTTCAGTAATCTTGTAGAATACAAAAATATGTAAGATACAAAAGATGCCATTTATTTTAATTTGTTCCTTGACTGAATTTATGGCAATCCAACTTCATTTTTTTTTCTGTTTTTTTTTTTTTTTTTTTTTTTTTTTTAAGAACTCTTTCAGGGCAGGTTTAATGAAAAAGATTTATGTTTTAAAATTTTTATTCACTCAGTAGTGACAAATTTCCTGGATGTCTATGTGTAGGTACATGGGAGTTATATTTTCTATCTCAATGAGCATTTGGAACAGTTCAGTCCACCCTGCTACTCTGCATGGATTTCTAAGAGAAAGCAAAAAATAAACCCAACCATTGGCTCAGGTCAGTGCAGCTCATTTGGCTGAGAAAAAAAAAAAAGAGAAAATAGTTTTTAACCAATCTAATGACTCCATGGTGGTGGGGGCAGAGACTTAACATGACTGAGTCTCTGTCTGTAGGAGGAACCAGAGCCCTGGGCTGTGACTTCAAAGGTGTTTCTCTGGTGATATTGCCTTCACCTCATGCTCTTTTTCCTTTCTCTAGACACAGTGTTCTCACATTATTTCCCTGGGATGGGACTTCTCCTGAATGTTCATTCTTTGGATAAGACAGAGTGGGTAAAGTTGACTAAGGCAGGCAGAAAGAATAAGTGTTCTATACCTAGGATGAGGCTATGACAAAATGTTTTCCCTGGAGAGTAAATTTTCATTTGGGAGAAGGCTCTGAAGGCATTTGACATCAAGTATTCCTTTCAATTGTCCAGGAAAAGCAAGGCATCTTGGAGGACACTGCCCAAGCAGCTCTTGAGCATGAACCAAAAACAGCCTGCGAGTAACAGGATATTTTGCAGTCCTCCACATTCCATCCTCCATCCTATTTACCACCTCAGCCTTCCTATCAGTTAGGGAGGCTGAGGCCTCTCCTCCAGGATGGAAATCTCAACTGTTACATGCTGTGTACTGTAGCTGTTCAAGATTCCAGGCATCCAGCATAAATCCTATCTCCACCCATTGCCATGTCCAAAAATGCACAGTGACTCAGTTTCTTGTTGTAAGGACTGGCAATTTCTTGTCTCTGAGCATATTAGAGCTGATGGAAAATTCTTACTTGTGGCCATGTTTGTGATATACCGTAATTAGTACATTTCCCAAGGGTTACACAGATCATGCTCAGTACAGAAGCAACAAAAAGAGAAAGTACTGATCTGAGAGACCCAGGAGGGATTGTGGAAATGGAGCAGTAGTAGGTAAGATCCAGTAATATCTAATTCATTGAAATTTTAATATTTAACTTAAAATTTTAAGGATACAATTGGCAAATTTAAGCATGCTGAAGTCCTTTAGTATCAGCACTTAAATCTCTGAAGCCCCTCTGAGCAAATGCTTTGGAGTTGATATAATATGCTGCATGTAGAAATAGAGCAGAAGCTGATGAAGGAATTCTTTGTATAATAGAGTTTCTACAGCAAAGCATAAATAATCTTGTCAGAAGTAAAATGCCAATCATTGGATCTGGTAAGAGCAGCTCATTAGACTCAGAAGAAAAAGGTTGAAGACACAGCTGTCAAACACGAACAAGAGAAAAAAAATCATGGAATTTTAGTTTTAAAACTCATAATAAAATTATTTGGGGCCTAAAGAGTCCCCTTGTGTTTACTACATTTTTGCATTTCCCCTAACATCTATTTTACTAAATTGAGGATTAAGAGGAACAGTACACAAACAAGAAAGTAAAAATAATTGGTATTTACAATGAGAACATATGTTTATAATTCTGCAAAGCAAAGCCATACATGTGCTCACTGCCAATATCTTTAATGATATTGAAAATGAGCTACGGTGATGAAATCAAACTAGTCTCTATTGCTCTGAGTGTTACCACTTAGGTATTTGGGGAATGATACCTGTAATCTCTTTAAAATTGAAGGTTACAAAATTGTACTTTATGTTGTTTTTCTCAAGAACTTCATAGCATTGAGAAGAGGTATGTTACATGAGTCGTGTGAGCAATGGGCCTTTCACAGCAAGGACATTATCAACAGTGGATAAATACATCTACATCTCAGCAACCTCAGGAATAAATACCTCCACATCTCACCAACTCTGACATGATGGAATTGGAGTTACCATCCAAAAGGCGCCTTCCTTCACATGCTAGGAGGTGGAAAAGACCCACGATGCTCAAGTTAACTGAAGGTGTTCAGATACTGGATAATACATAGGCTACATTCTGAAACTTAACTCTTGGTTTAAAAGTGATCCAGTTACATAAATCTGCAGCAGAGGGTCCCTTGGATTTCTGTGGCAACATTCTCAAACCCTGTCACTCCCCACTACTCAAGTCCTCCAGCTAAAACATTAAGTCTACCCTGAAATTACCGGCATCTACTCCACTCTGCACTCTACACAATAGCCTCTTTGAGAAGAATGCCCATGGCCACTACTTTGTAATACATTGTAATTCAGCATCTTTATCGCTTTCTCTCTTACTGAAACACTGCAGACTGCAGCTAAAACAGGATGCTATCTAAGCAAAATAATCCCCTACCAAAAAGAGAAAAGGGCCTAGCAATCGGGGGTTAAACATCTGATGTACATTTAAGAAACAACACAAGGTTGTCTCCAGTACCTACTTCAGTCCTCTTCTTGAAACTCAGGATGCCACTACTTGATGAATATTGTATAGCAGCAGAGATTTTCAAAAAAAGGTTCAGCTCTGGGTCTAAACGGATAAGCTAAAAGACACAATGATTGAGAAACTATACATGTTCATTCCTCCATTCCAGGCAACATACATTGGGAACACACAAGAACACATGCACGCACATGTGCACACAGAGACAGACAGAGAGACAGAGAGAGAATGGACAAATAGAAAGACACACAGAGATGGACAGACAGACAGATGGACAGACAGACAGACAGATAGACAGACAGACCGACGGAAAGATGGACGGACACAGAGGCTGAGGCAGACACTGAAACAGAGAGAGTCCAACAGGGACGCACAGGGAGACAGAGAATGGCCCCAGGACTATGAGAGGAGCTTCTTTCTCAGTGTTCAACACTGGAGACACATGACTCTAATCAGGCCAACAATGTATCCAACAAGGAGGGCTGGGATATTCACTCCCTTCCACTCCATGTCCTGCAGTTCTGCTGTGTGCCTTAGACACAGAAGTTGGTGTAGGGCTGTGGTCCTGGGAAGTCTTCTCTCTGCCCTCGTCCAGAACCAAGCTGCTGTCATGAGCAAGAACTCGCCCCCCGCAGCCAAAGGAAATGGCAGCAAGAGGTTCAAAGGGGACATCAGGAGCACCCAGGGCACCTCCAGAGTGATCCACATCCACAAGCTGCCAAGCAGTGTCACCGAAAGAGAGATTCTCTGTCTCGCGCTGCCTTTTGGGATTGTCTCCAACGCACTGTTTCTGAAGGCAAAGAACCAGGCCTTCCTAGAGATGAGCACAGAGGAGTCCGCCAACACCATGGTCAACTACTACACCTGGATGACTCCTGTGCTGCGTGGACAGTCCGTTCACATCCAGTTCTCCCACTACAAGGAGCTGAAGGTGAGCAGCTCCTCCAGCCAGTTTGCTAGCCTGAGTCAGATGGGTGCCCTTGGCAGGGAGGCAGGCTCCAGCCAGTTTGCTGGCCTGACCCAGAGGGGTGCCTTCAGCAGGGAGGCTGGCTCCAGCCAGTTTGCTGGCCTGAGTCAGATGGGTGCCTTCAGCAGGGAGGCTGGCTCCAGGAAGATGGCTGGCCTGAGTCAGATGGGTGCCCTCTGCAGGGAGGCTGCCTCCAGCCAGGTGGCTGCCCCCGGTCAGGCTGCTGCCCTCAGCCAGGTGGGTGCCCAGCCATGCCTGCCAGCTGAGGACCCCTACCAGGCATGGAATCTGGTCTCAGCCACCCCTGCCTCAGCTGTGGACACAGGGTTAGGGGTGGCCAGGCAGGGCACTGTGCTCAGGATCCTTGTGGACAACTACTTCTACCGTGTGACCTTGGAAGTGCTGCACCAGCTCTTCTCCAGGTTTGGCACAGTTCTGAAAATCGTCACATATACCAAAAGCAATCAGTTCCAAGCGCTGTTACAGTATGCTCACACGATGAGTGCCCAGCGTGCCAAGCTGTCCTTGGATGGGCAGAACATCTATGATGCCTGCTGCACACTGCGCATTTCCTTCTCTGCGCTCACCAACCTCATAGTCAAGTACAACAACGAGGAGAGCCGTGATTACACGCGCCCAGACCTGCCCTCAGATGAAAGTCAGCCCTCACTGGTCCAGGTCCAGAACATGGCCGCAGCCTTCGCTACACCTGTCATGACCCCAGCTTCTCCCTATGTGAGCACTGTGTTACCTCACACCTTTGCAATTCCTCAAGCTGCAGGCTTGGCCATCCCAGAAGGATTTGAGGCCCGGGCCCTCCAAGACTTCTCAGATGTCTTTAAGACCCTGGGCCCCCAAGCCATACCGGAAGTGGTTGTGGAATCATCATCATTAACAGGAGCAGCAGCAGCAGCAGCACCTGGGGCAGAGAGCTCAGTGGTCACCTCAGACTCCCCGGCTGTGGGGAGCCCTGTCCTCCTGGTTGCCAACCTCAATCCTGAGAAAGTCACCCCCCAAAGCCTCTTCACTCTCTTTGGTGCCTATGGCGATGTGCACCGAGTGAAGATCTTGTTCAACAGGAAGGAGAACGCTCTAGTGCAGATGGCAGATGGGAGTCAGGCTGAGCTGGCCTTGAGGTACCTGAATGGGCACAAACTGTATGGGAAGGCTCTCTGCATCCTGATGTCAAAGCACCAGAGCGTGAAGCTGCCCCGGGAGGGCAAGGAGGACCAGAGCCTCACCAAGAACTATGTCAACTCCTCGATGCACCGCTTTAAGAAGCCCGGATCCAAGAACTTCCAGAACATCTTTCCACCCTCAGCCACCCTGCACCTCTCCAACCTACCCTCTTTGGTATCTGAGGAAGAGCTCAAGGACCTCTTCTCCAGCAACGGGGCTTCTGTCAGGGCCTTCAAGTTCTTCCCCAGGAACCGCAAGATGGCACTGATCCGGATGGGCTCCATAGAGGAGGCCATCCAGGCTCTTGTAGACCTGCATGGTTACCTCCTAAGCCAGAACCAGCGCATGCGAGTCTCCTTCTCCAGGATCACTATCTAGAGGACTCGGCTGGGCTCACTGCAGACAGCTTCCACCACTAGAGCAAAGGCCACTTTAAAAAGCGACTCGAGTGACCTTAACAGAACAGAAATTTGTGTTATTGCTTTAGAGAGAGATCAGCGGCTAACTTGACTTTAGAAGGACTGACTACGGCCACCTTGCTGGCCAGGTGAGGGCCCAAGCAGCTGTGTTTGCCCCAGCAAAGGCAGGGCACTGCCCTGTGGAACTCCAGACATTTGGCGAGAGCAGGTGCTCTGCACTTTAGAACTGGCACCTTCCTGCCCTTGAGACTTGCCTGCCCCAGGCTACTGCTATAGTTTAAAGGTGAAGTGAACTCCAGAGACTTGTGTGTTGCAAGAGGTGGGAGAGCCTTAGTGGAGGAGGTGAGTCTCTGGGGAACTGGCCTTGAGGCTCTCTAGCCAGGCCCCACTTCCTGTTCTTGCTCTGCTGTCTCCCCGACTACACATGCAATGCCAACAGCCAGCCTCCTGCTCTTGTTCAGGCTCCTGTTCCTGCTACCGTTCCTTCGCCACCAAGGTGAGACAAACTGTACTCCTTCCCCATTCCTCCTTTGTGGCTGGGTATTTGTTCCTAAGCAAGGAGACAGGTCACCCATGCGCGGAAAGAGATTGGAGAGGGGCACCGCTTTGATAAACCTTTGATAAACGTGGCGTGGAGGGCTTTGAACTTGTCTCGGGGAAGAATAGGGAAGAGTTTGGAACTTTGGCCTGAAAAGGGTCTACAGTGCTCAGAGGGGAGCTACATGGGCCATCCTGGAGGTGGGCTGGTAGACCAGGATGCCAAGAGAAATCCAGATGGTGGAGGCTCAGCGTGTGAGGGGGAATAGGACTCCTTCTTTTCAGAGGGGGAATAGGACTCCTTCAGGAACTGGGCTGGGGTCATTTGTGTGACATTCTGCCAAAGACTCTAGCTGCACTTTGCTTGTGTTCTGAGAACCCCAGTGAGGCAGAATTCAAAAGCAATAGGCTAATTAGTTTGTTGGGAGAAGCTTAGAGACAGGATGGCACTCAGGCTGTGTCCTGGTTATTCCTCAACGCTCTCACATGGGTCTGCAGAGACAAGAGAGCAACGAGTGGAGCAGAAGGGTGTGGAAAATATGCAGATTGTCAAGGAAAGAAAAAGAGTCCAAAGCTACAGACCAAACACAGCTGTCCTCTTTGAAGTAATATGCCCTAGTACAGAGAAGGAAGCCTTGTGGTCTACACTGGCACAGTAGGGATGGTGCCTGGAGGGCAAGGCCCTGCCCATTGAAGGGCTGCCACTTATAAAAGTGCAAATGTATGGGAAAGGAGAGGCACTGAGGGGGTCTTCTGCTCAAAGAGACCACCATCCCAGAAATCCATTTGCTCTGACTGAACCACCAAGGCGGACAGAGGTCACTACTACTTTGGTCTCGGGGGACCATAGGACATCTCAAGCTGATGTGGCAACATCCTCCTGCTGCTGCTGGCTTTGCAAGCAAGCAAAATTCAAGGCCAGGGAATAATAGAGCTTTGTGTCAAGGGTCAGCGAAGCCTCTAAGACTAAGTAGGTAAAGTGTGCAGGCAGTGGGATCATATTCCCTGCGAGGAGGCCCCTGGTTGCTGTTGCAAAGCTGTGGGGGCAAAGCTTTGTTTGCAATAGAGAGACCAGGAGGTAGGGGGGTGCCAAGAACATGGCAAGGCCATCCCCAGAGACAAGCTAATGGCACAGAGCGGAGCCAGCCCAAGAGAGTGGCTACATGTGCCCCAGATGGCAGAGCTGGAGTCATGGGGCCCAGCAAGACCTCTGGAACCAAGATGGTTCTCACAGGAGCCCCAGATCATTAATGGACATGAAGGGGCAGCAGGGTTTGGTGTGTCCCCTGCTGGGCTTCAGTCTTGCTCTGGTCTGACCTTTCTTTGCTGTGTGTCCCCAGGTGTGTCACCCACTGTGTGTTGGAAGTATGTAACCTGTCTTTGATTTTACAGGGGCTCATACCATTCTGAGTCTCAGGAGAGACATGGACTCCTGGACACCTTTGGAACGGTTAAAGACCATGAGTGCCTTTGAAGTTGGAATGGGGTTGCTTGCATTACAAGGTGGCCATGAGACTATCAGGGATCCAGGAGCCGAGCGCTGTGGTCAGAGTGTGTTTGAATGCTTGTTCCTGGGCTCACATCACTCTTTTGGAAGGTGGCCACTCTTTCAGAGGTCAAACATTGCTGGGGAAACTGAGTCACTTGGGGCCAGGTCCTGGGCTTCCATAGCCCAGGCCACTTTCTTATCCTCTCTCTGCTTCATGACTGGGATGCAGAGCGACCAGCCACCTCACTCCACTGCCACCATGCCTTCCCTGTTGCAATGGACTGTATCTCCTGGACGGCAGAGACAAATAAACCTTCCTGCATTAAAACTGCTTCTCGCCTCATATTTGATCACAGCCGTGAGAGAAATAACTAACACAGCTACACCCCCCATCTTAACCACCTGAGCCGAGGCTGGCCTCTCCTCCAGGTGAACTTGCACTCCTGCCAGATGGCTGGGGTTGGCAAGGCCTTAGGGCAGCCAGCAGTTTTCAACCTGTGGGTCCTGACCTCCCCCTCACGAGCACCCTGGAGGGCAGGGCCGAATGACCCTTTCACAGGGGTCACCTAACACCATCTGGGTACATGGATCCTTACATTACGATTCAAGATAGTAGCAAAATTACAGTTATGCAGTGGCCACAGGGGTCATTTTATGGTTGGAGGTTGCCACAACATGTGCTAAAGGATCCTGCCATTAGGGAGGTTAAGAACCACTGCAGCAGGGGAACTGGGGGAGGCAGCAGGGGCTCCATGAGACAGCTCAAACTTTCAAATGCTGGCTGTCATTTCAGCAATTGTGCCTCAAACAGCTTCCTCAGTGCTTGCCACTGTCTAGGTGAAAATAAGTCAGGCTTATCACTGTTCAGTTAAAGATGAGCCAGTGGTAGGGGCCTCGGGTGACACAATGATGAAGAGCAAACAGATGAGAGTAAATACGACCAGCTGTGCCTCCGTGACCCAACGTTAACAACCGCTAAAAGGTGAGTTCATGGTGATAAACGGGGTGAGCTATCTCCTATCTCAAACACGCATCCTGCCTTTTTGGACCTCACGGGACAGCCTTTAGCTGACTACAGAAGTTGACCTGACCTGGTGATAACAGAGGGAGGTTAATCGTTGCTTCTTTGGTTGTCCCGAGGAAGTGGAGCAGTTTTTGTGCTTGAGGTTCAGGTCAACCGAAGCAGAATGAGGGTTTCATGACCCACTTTAATAAGTGCCCCAATGGATAAAGACTTGGATAGGTACTTGGTTCCTTCTTCTCACCTGGTGCACTTGTCTGTGACACTCCAGGGTTTATCTTTCTACTTGGGCTTTATTAAATGAAAGCTCTCCTATCCTTTCCTATGGTCTCTGCCTCATTCTTTGAGAAGGTAGAGACAAATGCTGATCTTGGGAAACTTTAGGCAACTTTACTCAATGACCAAGTGTGATTCTCCAGTTCTCCTGTAGTCAGATTTG
>JADRCC010165998.1:0-21839 GCA_019843855.1 Hylomyscus alleni
TTAAGGCACTTGAGAAAAATGTAAATAGGTCAATGAGAGAATACAGTATACCTTAATCTTATACCACTCATTTAATGGAAAAGACTTTCTGCTAATAATTTACAATGCCAATATTCACCAGTAAATGTATGAACAGATGATGCATAAAAAGAAGAGACATGAATCTTGTATTGATTTCTGCCATGATACCCATATTGAGTAAAATTTGATATTTTTTTGTCATTAAAATAAGTTCATAACAGACAGACTGAAAAGAAATTATAAGAGAAACCCTCTACATGGAATGACATATTGTAAATAAACATCTAAACATCTAGATATCACGGTAAGAGATTTTGTACAGCACTGGTACATACTGTGAAAATAAGAATTTTGGAATCATAAAATTACTATAAACAAACATTATAACCTTTTATCATGGAGTCCTTTAATATGTACTATTTTAAGTTATGAGAGAAAGGAAAACTGCCATGTAAAGACAAATTATGATGTTGCTATAAGAAAGAGAAACAATGTTTTCTGAAAACTAGGCAAACATGAAATATACTGAATTGTAAAAGCCAAAGTAAAAATACAAGTATTCTTACATTCAAGGCTTGATATTTCCAGTGCTAATTTCTGTATATCATTCCACTTTTTGAGCAATCAATATAAAGGCAGGAAGTCACAAATTTGAGTTGACGAGCTTACCTCACTGAAATGATCAGAGCCATTATTCAATGCCTTCCTAGATAGTAATGAATTTAGTTCTAATAAATTTCCTTCAGTATGATACAAATTCATTTTATCCCTTCAATGAAAAACACAGAGATGGGGAATGAAGGTAGATGCAAACCATGGTATTATTACTTCTAAGAAACTTTCAGAAAAATCTTACAGACAATAAATTGAAAAGATTATGCCAGGTTCTCACCTAAGAAACCACAAACCCATATTTCATTTTTTTCACTTTTCAGTTACAGGCATCATATTTCCAGACTATATAGCCTATTGCTGTAATATTTCAGAATAGATACAGCGGTTATAACAGCTACTTCTCAGTGAAATTCCAGAGTTCTCAACCCAGTGAACTCCAGAAAAGGATGGAAGAAAAAGATCATCTTAGTCCATTTCTAAATAAGGAGTACTTTTCAACCCAAAAAAGCTCTCAATAGCCACAAGACTGTGTGTTTTGATCATTCAATACAAAATAAAGATGATATCACTGTCTCAGAAAACTAAGATCCAAGACATTGCAGCAATATTATTTGTTGACTCAAAATGACTAAAATATCTTTATATGTATGAGATTGTAAATATTCAAATTTAGGCTTAGAAATGACTTGATTCCTCTCTATGAAGAACATCCAGTCTGAATCTCATCAAAAGATGAGAGTCACGTACTTGAGTAAGTGAGACACACATATTAACGGTCAATAAGCAAAGTTGTTGCACATTTTTTACTTTCCTTCTGAGGCTCTTGACTGCATTTTGTCATTCATTAGGAAAACCAGTGTTCTGAGAAACATTTGGATTTATATCAATTATTACAATCAATATTGATATTTAAGAGGCTATTAAATTCTTGTATGCCTATAGCAGAGGAACCCTTTGTTTCTCCCTATATCTTTCTTAATCTTGTAGATCTTGGACTCAGCTTTAACAGCCAAGTCTATCAATGTTAATCCAACTCAAAATAATCATCCTAATCAATACTGTCATTGTCATGGTTTGATATGGATCTGGTGAGATTTGGTACACTAAAAGATAGATTATTTTAGTGTCTAGAGTTGTTACTTTATGTGCATGTCTAAGAGTGTACAGTTTAGTTTGGGTGAAGCTGAGGAAGCTCTTTTGGGTGTGTTTCTAAAGAGTATATTTAAATACCAAGTCTATCAGGAACTAGATGCGATCTTTGTCCTCTGAGGTTAGGCAATAAATGAGAACCAGTAACGAATTATACAAATATAAGATGATAAAGCACTCAAACAGACAATTGTAAGCACTGCTGATGAAGGTGAAACTTAGGCAGACATCCCCAGGACAGAGTTGTGCTGACAATGGAGCCTTTGTGACTCCAATTTAGTAGGATTTTTGCTGAAACATGCACAACCTTCAAGTTTCAGGAAATGAAGACATTTCTTTTTTTCTTATAGTTCAGTTCCAAGCAAGAAGTTTCACTCTAATATCAGGACTAATATTGGGTATAGGATGGAGTATTTTACACTAACAATGCTGGGTTCTTATTTAACACCAGAGGAGAAACAGTCAATATATTATCAGTATATATGTAATACATGAGAAGCAATGATGATATCAGGATTTGAAGTTTCTAAGGGAAAAGCTTCTTTAATCACACCATGCTTCTCTCAGCATAACATTAAACATTTTTTTCAAAACGATGTAAATGAATACCTAGATTAAAGAGGGAGGACACCGAATACCTGTTAATTGTATTGTTATACAAATTATCTGATTTATCTTTCATCAAAATTGAATCTTGAGAAGAAATATCTAATTCCAAAGAAATATCCTTGGGTTCTTGTTCAACAGATTCCTCAGTTATTTTTTCTGGTAAATCTGGTATGGTCAAATCCAACTGAATGGTCAGTGACTCCTCATTCATAGGCTTCTCCTGAACTGATACTGTAGGGTATTCTCTAAAAAATAGTGCAGAGAAATAATTAACCAAACATGTTGCAAGAATTCAAATTACATGGCCTCTAGTATATCCATCTATATTGTATAAGCAGATTTGCAATAATCAGATCAAAAATTTATATTGTGCCAATATGATCTCCTTTAACTTCCTTTATGTAATATATGATACCATTCTCTAACATACTTCACAGACAAGTGATTATTTAGCAATAAAAAATAAACTATTAGTCCTTGATGGAGCATAAATGAACATGGGAGAAATGCTAAAAGAAATAGACCAAACACAAAAGATCACTTATATTAATCTATTGATACAAAGAATTCAGAATAGTTAAATTTAAATTTTAGAGACAAAATAAGTTTTATAAATGGGAAAGAAAAATCATATTGGGGTAATAAAAATGCTCTCATGAAAGATTATGATGGCAAATAACTCAGTAACTGCACTATAAAGAGCTGAACATAAAATATAACTGTAGAAATTTTATAATATAAGCTATATTCACATATATCTTATATCCACTGTTTCAATTAACCAATGACTAGATAAGTAAAGTATACATACATACATACAACTGAGTATCATTTATGAATAAATCCTGGCACTAAACTGTGTCACCTTAGTTTTAACTGAGAAAGAAGTATAGGGACTATTTTGTCATTTAAAAGAGAAAATCTAAAAGTAAAATAATATAGTTCTTTGTTATATTATATAACAAGTTATTTAAGCTTATATCAAGGAAAAGATATAAAAGCTACAATGCAACCTAAATTTTTCCACTGATTAGTATATAACTATAGCAGAGTTTAATTTCATCACAGTATTAATGGTTTCTTTCCAGTAGAATAATCAGGGGATAGAGATATGGATCACTGATCAGCAGCACTGGCTGCTCTTTCAGAAGAGTTGGGTTCAGTTCTCAGCACTAATATATGTTGGTTCACAACTGTCTGTAACTCCAGTTCTAGGAGATCCAAGGCCCTGTTCTGGTTTCCATTGACACTAGGCACACAATTAGTACACAGGCATACATACAGGCAAACACCCATGTATATAATTTTTCTTCTAAAGATCTCATATAGAATAATCAAATATGATTGGTAATTTTATTTTCCATATTTTTTCTGAATAGAAAATAAGAAATCTTTCAAATATTTGAATATGTACACATTGAACCTATGAAGACAAATTATCAAGTTAACTTTCAGGTAAATTTGTATAGTTATAGATATTTGAAAGATTTTTAACTTATGGCTGTTAGAAGTCATAAAGTTTGAGATACACTTACTTCTTTCTTTAGTAATGTTTTTCAGTATACTCTGATTTTGAAATGTGTGTAGTGTTAGGAATATTTACCCCTATCTACTTGGCAGACATGACATTTACTACCCAGATGGCTTTCATACTGTTGGCTTTAAGATATCATATATCTCTATCTATCTATCTATCTATCTATCTATCTATCTATCTATCTATCATCTATCTATCTATCCAATGTCTATACAAAAGTTTAATTCAGGAACTGTTGTTACAAATTAGTTCTTAAAAAAATATGACCTTTTCACTATTTTGCTCTAAGAAAACACATTTGTTAGAAACGTGTTTTAGCAGCTTGCTAATATCCTTTGTATTTCTAGGTATAGTATACTCATGCTTACTGCAATAATGACCTTTCCCTCAAATATTATACTTATACCAAAATATTCTACCTCTTGGGTTTCCTTTTGATATTGCTTTAAGTTATTTTATAAATATATGCCTTCTAAATGGTAGCGAGGCTTTTCCTTTCATAGTCCCCTTGCTAGATATTCTTTTATAAAACTATTTTCTTCCTTTAGCAGACTTATAATACTCCATCTAGATTTCCAAGTATACAAATAGGTTTTTTTAATGTCTAAAAAAGGCCAGGTATGGTGAAACATGCCTTTAGTCTCACTACTTGGGAGGGAGGAGGAGAAAGATTTCTATGAGTTCTAGACCAGCCTGATAAACATAGCAAATTGTAGGACAGACATGACTACATGGTGAGGACATATCTTAAAAACAAACAAATAGTCTAAACAAGTGTGTAAACATTTAATGTTTTAAATGTTTAAAAAATAAACCTTAAAATCTAGTTGTCTCCCATCAATAGAAAATACTTAAAATAGCATACACAATTAAATTGGGAGGTGGTTTGTAAGAGAACAACAAAGCTTGAGACTGAATGCTCTGCTTGATATTTATAATTATTGTATCAATTTTGAAGAAGAGGACTTTCTAAGTTACTCTTTCTCTGAAATGAATGCTTTTCAAAACCATCACAGCCAATGAACCAGATTCTTACCCTCACCTAATGTATGTACCACCCTCCAAGCAGAATCATTGTTCATTGAAACAGTTGGTGAATGACTTTATGGATAGATCATCTTAATACATATACCATTTCTTAAATGAATATAACCTGTTTCCTATGGGCTGAGAATGAAGACAATCACTCAAGTCAAATAGCTATGACCATAGCAGGAAATCTGAATCCAAAATTCGTGCCTACAATTCATTCCTTGGCCCAGCAGAACTTTCAACTCTCAGCCTAGCTACAATGGAGGTAAAATCCTTTGGTGATGTGAGGGTCATTGAAGTACAGCCTTATTACAATGAACTCCAATGTCTAAAAATTGTTCTTATTTTGGGCTTGTACCACAGTAAGAGCCAAGATTTTAAGCTCTACTAAATGCAAAATAAACAAATGAACAAACAAAAAGACTTTAACTATTTATGTTCATTTAAAAAATACTAGTAGTGATGTATTATTTTGACATATACAATTAATATATTTGGAATTACTTAAAATTTATATTGAGAAAAATGCATGTGTTTTCAGTATTGTTATAGACAAGCATATACATAAGACTGTTAAATTGATTGCTGTTTTATATCAAACAACTTTTATAATGCTCATTTTTATTGTTATAATATTTTATAAATTTTAAAGAATATGACAAAAAAGTTAGATATTGAAGGGGGGTCTCTGGGAGGAGTTGGGGTACAAAAGGAAAACAAGAATATGATTTAATTCTAATTACTTAAACTATGTTTTTAAATGTTAAATTCAGATAAATTGAAATCATGCAACTTTTCTCATCACAATGCAATAAAACTTAAATAAAAAAGCATACACAAGTAATCTTATTAAATATTGGTTAAATGTTACATTTAGAAAGAAAACATAGAAAATTAATTCTTGTAATAAAAATGATGCAAGTCCTGTATACAAAGTGAATGGATATACCTAAAGGTCAAATAATGGCACCCACATTTTGGTGTTAACTAAAATGTGTCTGATTGTTTTTAAGGCCTGCTCTACAGGAAATAAATTATGCCTGGTATTAGAAACTTATCCAGCTACCAACTACCAACTGGCAAAGTCACGAATCATAAAGGAGAACCTATAAGCATCACTTTACTGGGCCAGCATAATTTCTAACTATATATTAAATACCTAATACCACAATATTTATAACTCTATCCCCTCATCAAAGAAACTTCTCTTTGCAACAGAAGGAAAACATTGCAAAGACTCCATAGTTCTTAAAAATGCAGAGAACTGATTGTGGGGTGTACAGCCTCGATAAATTTGTAATACAATTCCTGCACCTAAGGTTCAGGGAACACTGTGAAAGAAGGGGCCAACAGATAGTAAGAGCCAGAGGACCAAGAAACATTATATGAGATTGTGTCTCCTAGAAATGACAGGGAAGCTGTACTCATGATACCTTAATAATAATGGCTGCCCAAACAAGACCTGTACAAGGCCATTACCAACAGACTTGCTAATAAATTGGGAGCGGGGGAATCTCATGAGCCCTAGCCTAGACAAGAACTACAGATACCTAATGGCTTTTAAAAGAGGGAAAAATCAGTCTTCCCCAGGTATGAATTCCTTAATTAATTATCCAATACCAAGCTGTCAGATCTGAAACCATAAACATACAAACATTAAACAGATTCAACAGGTTGTATTTATATATTAATGCATATATAAATATGAAACTATTAAAGAAGAAAAAACAGAAATGTAAGAGTGAGCGTGAGAATGTGGGAGGAGTTAGCATGAGGAAAGGGGAGGGGAAATTATGTAATTGTAATATTTAACATGTATACAAACTCTAATAACAATTCAGTAGGTATGTGGTGCATGCACGTGTTTATGTGTATACATGTATGCCTGCCTATGTATATAAATGTGGAGAGCAGAGACCAATATCAAATGTATCTCTAAGTTTTTCTTTGTGTTAGAGTCTCTCCACTGAATGTGGAGCTTGCTATTTACACTATGCTGGCTGGTTGGTGAGTCTGTAAGATATGGTTATTTCTTTCCTTCAGTGCCAGGATTATGGAGTTTCGTCACCGTGCCCAGCTTTTATGTGGATGCTGGAGGTCCAAACTGAGGTCCTTAGGCTTCTACAGCAAGCACTTTACTCATTGAACCAAATCCCTAATCTTGGAAAATCTCAACCTTGTTCACCTCTTTTTCCTTCAAATATGTACTTGCCACATTTATTAAGTTTGTAATGTGTACTAATTTATTTTTTTGTAGAGTTGAGTCATTCAACCTAGGGAATTCTGTGTGCTAGGCAATTACTTTACTAATGAACTTTGTCTTAAACCCTTTGTGTCTCCTATTGTGACATAAGAACTATGAAAGGGAGTAATTTAAATGGATTCAAGTCCATTATATAATAAATATACAAATAAATAGTATCACCAGTATTCAGTTTCATTACCAGTATATTGCTCACAAAACCTGCTTACCCATCATCTCCATTTGGCTGATGTGCAGATGAAATTAATTTTTTGGATTCTTTCAAAATTGGTATGACTCTATCAAGGAGACTTTTATATTTGTCTTCAATAAGTTCGTAACCATCTTTTAATATCTCCATCTAAATAGAAAGGTTAGAGAAAAACGAGAGTTGGCTATGCTTCTGTGTATATATCTAATATTTCTTGGACCGCATTTGTTACAATTCCCATCAAAACTACTTAACAATTATAGGAACTAGGGGTAGAAATTTCTTTGACAACAAATATTCATTTTGAACCCATTTGCCAACACTGTTTTGCTTCAAAATCTTACAGCTTCCTTCTTCCTGTCCTGTGGAATATGGAAATATTGATGATCCCATTCAGAATCTGAAGCTTCAGGTATGAATGATAATGACCTGTAATGAGACCCACAAACTTATTGTCATAAGCTATATTGATGCTGTAATGGTCAGCCTGCTCTGTTGTATAGAACCTGAGTTTTATTCATCCTTTGTCATCAGGATTCCCATTAGAAATTAGTGCTTTAGGTGTCAGAATCAAAGGTAAAGGTCACTTAAAAGAGCCAGTGATCGTTTGGAATTGTATCCCTGATTGTTACCTACCTACCAAAAGGTTTAAAATTTTTAGTACATCTTGTAATCTAAAACTAAAGCAAACAGTCAAAAGTTCTTTGAATTATGGTATGCCTGATTTTAGAGCTGGGTCAGACAGATAAAGCCTGTGGCATTTTACTATGTTCAAAGTAAATATTAACAATAATGGTGTCTGGATATACTTATTAATGGATCTATTTTAGTAAAGATTAAAATCCTTCAAGTAAATTATGAATATATGATTCCATTCTGAAGTAATTAACTGGATATAATCAAGAAAATGGAAATATTCTTTCTTATGTAGAATGCAAACTAAAAAGAAGAAAGATGTAATTAGAAAGCCATCATGATACACTATGATAGTATTATAAAATTTAATTAGAAATCTTCAATTAGAGACTTTTGTCCCACTGTCAGCTATCCAGAGAAGTGAGAGAGAAAATTTGGACTTTGACCTTTGCTAGAGATCTTCACTCAGGCTTCATTCTTCTGTATTTAAATAATATTCAGGACAATGTAGCAGGCCGATCTGGACCCCCACTGTTCGTATTCTGTATTCTCCCATTCACACCCATTTCTCTGTATACCTGCCTCCTTCTTTTATGTCTTCAAAAAAAAAAAAAAACATAGCCTGGTTTGGTTTACAAGGTTTTAGGGGATCTAGCTTCTTGGAATGAGACTGTTATACATTATTTGAGTGCATATTTATAGTTTTCTTTTTTTCACTTTATCTTTAAAATACTCTTACATCCTTTCCTTTTCTTTCTTCTCTCATCACCCTTTCTGCATGTGTTCCACTCTTTTATTTCCTACATAGCAACCTAATGCTAACCACTAGTATCAGTGTGATTTCTTGCTTGTTTTTATTTCTGTTCTTATTCACAATAACTAATATATTAATTAGTAGAGTGTTATGTGTCCATTTACTTCCTAAAATGATTCATTCCTAAGGAGAAAGGATTGAGTGTTTTGTATTTAACAGGTATTTTATTTTATTATGGGTTTATTGCTGGATAATGGTGTGTTTTGCTTTTCCTCGTGGGTCTTTTTTTTCCCCTGTGGTAACACATACTTATTCCATGCATCGAGACATATTTGCAACTAAAAAATAGGACTTAGGTAAAAGAAAATGTTTTAGCCAAGAGAATAAAGGAGTCTGTCTCAGCAAACTCACCTTTTCCTCTTTTTTAGTTCTGTATGGTTTTCATTCATCAAATCCCAGATAAAATGGAGTACCTGAAAATAGCAGACACTATTTCTTAACTATGACACCATTTTCAGTATTTAGGGAAAACAACAACACAACAGAAAGGTAGTGAGAGGTTCAGAAAGTACAACTGTAACTTTGAATAATTACAATTTGGTTTTCACATGACTTCATATTGTAAATATTTTATATTTAAGCACAAAGCACCAGAAAATAATAATTCCCAGAAAAGAAAAACAATCATTCCCTTAAAGAACAACTTATACCTGTGTTAACAGTTGTTGCTGCTCACAGTACTTCTTTCTTAGGTTTGTAATTTCAAGATATAGGTTTGAATAGTCCCTGAAACATAAATAGATTACTTGAATGAACAAAGATATATTAGTGCTCCTTAAATGTTTGAAAATACCTAAAATAATGTTGAATTTTCTGGATTAATAGTATCCACTGTGTTCTTCACAAAATTATACCCTTATTGTCCTAGTGGAATACTACTGCCTTTTAATTGAAAATGACTACCTTTATTTGTTAGTTAGTTCAGAGCTATAAGTTTTTAGTGGTGCTGATAATAACCTAGGACATTGCACACACTGGGAAATCATTCTACCACTAAATTGCCTGCCCAATCCCACACACGTATAGGCATGAAAGCTCAGATTAACTTGATACTTTTGAACTTCAGTGATCAATAGAATGACATACATCATACTTAGATTGCTTGCACATCCTACCTTAATACTTGAGAATATAAGATCATAAATTTCTTATTATTCCTCCAATTGTTAGAGGAGAAAAAGATTTCATAGAAGTATATGAGAACAAATAAATCTTCAGATTAGCAGTTTTAAACTAGTGTATCACATTTACATTTCTATTAAATATTACAGGACACACATGCTATCATATTACATTTCTTTTTCTTTTTTTGAGACAATGTTTCTCTGTGTAGCTCTGGCTGTCCTGGAACTCACGCTGTAGACCAGGCTGGCCCGGAACTCAGAAATCCACCTGTCTCTGCCTCCCAAGTACTGGGATTAAAGGTGTGCGCCACCACTGCCTGGCCATATTACATTTCTAATAGTGAAATCGTTTTATATGCAAATTTTATTGAGCTATGTGCTTTCAGAATAAACTGGGTTTTTTTTCTAAATAAGATTGAATGTACTTCCTTATAGATATGCTCTGTTTTATCAGAGGCATTGGTTGAAATACAGGATGTTTGAATGTGTCAATTACAAATTACAATGATACAATTAGAAACAGGAGCACAAAACCTGGAAAATGTAAGCAGTACTACAATTATGGTTTTGGAGAATATTGGTTTGATAATGTGTTTTCCTAAGCTTTGAAGTTTAGTTGGGTTACATACTTTGGAATGTAAGTACACAAAACATACAAAGGAGCCCACAATTATTAACTATTAATTCAGCTTCATGGGTAAATGGATAAACTAGAAATTATGATACTGAATGAAGTAAGCCAGATGCATAAAGACAAGCACTACATGATCTCTCTTATTTGCAGTTCTGAGTTATGAATCTTGAGATATGAGTGTATAGTGTGGGAGTGATCACAAAAATGAGGAAAGCCAAAAGAGACCAAGGAGGAAAAGAAGAAGCTCAAGAGAGGGGACAAGCAGGACATAGGTATTATGAAGGGGGAAAGAAAGAAAATTAGGAGAATTATAACTGTGAAAGTGGAGTGTATTAGTCGGTGTTCTCTAAGGAAATGGAACTGGTAGAATGAATATGTACATTAAAAGCAGTTTGTTATACTGGCTTATAGGATATGGTCCAGGTAGTCCAGCTATATCTCATTTATATGAACATATGTATGTGTTGAGAATTTCTTACTCTGCTACTCATTTTGAAATATATATGAATTTATCTTAATCCATTGTGGAATAGAATAGTAGAAATAGTTCACTGTCTTTAATTTCTCTCTGACCTCTTACCTTTTTGTGTAAAGACTACCAGTTCACTATTTTGTAAAGCAAAAAAAAAAAAAAAAAAAAAAAAAAAAGAAGCCATATTTAGACTAGTGACAGCTAATCTTGATGATAGCTACTTTGATGATAGTCAGGTTTTAAATAGGAAGAGGACCTAAGTGGCAATTTGGATGATATTTCTATGTTGAAAGTCCTGATGTAAGTATATATTGTTTTAAAGAGAGAACTTGTTAGAACTTGTTTTGCATATAGTAAATGTACATGTCTTTAATCCTCCAAACAAGTACATAGCATTTAGATAAAGTTCAGACACACAGATTTATGCATTTTTATATGCAGAGGGTGATAAAAGAACAAAAGTTGCCTTAGAGAATAACTTTAGGCATTTAACAGACCAACATGAAGATAATAATTAAACCCCCATTTGTTAAATCCTAGATACACACACACACACACACACACACACACACAAAACACACACACACACACACATAATATTTTCTTTATTTGCATTTCAAATGTTATCCCCTTACCCAGTTTCCCCCCTTCCTGGTAACTCCCTATCCCATTCCCCACTCCCCTTGCTTCTATGAGGCTGTTCCTCCACCCACCTTCCCACTCCTGCCTCCCTGCCAATGATTCCCTACACTGGGGCATATATCGAGCCTTCATAGATGAAGGATGTCTCCTCCCATTGATGCCTGAAAGACCATCCCTCTGCTACATATGCAGCTGGAGCCATGAGTCCCATCATGTATAATCTTTGGTTGGTGGTTTAGTCCCTGGGATGTCTGGGCAGTCTGGTTAGTTGATATTGTTGTTCTTTCTATGGGGTTGCAAAACCCTTCAGCTCCTTCAGTCCTTTCTCTAACTCCTTCATTGGAGCCCCCATGATCAGTCCAATGGTTGGCTGTGAGCATCTGACTCTGTATTTGTAAGGTTCTGGCAGGGCCTCTAAGGAGACAGCTATATCAGGCTCCTTTCAGTATGCATTTCTTAGCATCCACAATAGTGTCGGAGTTTGGTGACTATATATGGGATGAATCCCCAGGTGGGGCAGTCTCTGGATTGTCCTTCCTTCAGTCTCTGTTCCACACTTTGTGTCTCTTCAACTCCTTCCATGGGTATTTTGTTCCCCCTTCTAAGAAGGAATGAAGTATCCACACTTTGATCTTCCTTCTTCTTGAGCTTCATGTGGTTTGTGAATTGTATCTTGGGTATTCAGAACTTTTGGGCTAATACCCACTTATCAGTGAGAGCATATCATGTGTGTTCTTTTGTGATTTAGGTTACCTCACTCAGGATGATATTTTCTAGTTCCATCCATTTGCCTACGAATTTCATGAATTCATTTTTTTAATGGATTTAAATACATTTTCTGTATCTACTCTTCTGCTGAGGGACATCTGGGTTGTTTCCAGTTTCTGGATATTATAAATAAGGCTGCTATGAACATAGTGGAGTATGTGTCCTTATTACATGTTAGAGCATCTTCTGGATATATGCCCAGGAGTGGTATAGCTGGGTCCTCTGGTAGTACTATGTCCAATTTTTTGAGGAACTGATTTCCAGAGTAGTTGTACCAGCTTGCAATCCCACCAACAATGGAGGAGTGTTCCTCTTTGTCCACATCCTCCCCAGCATCTGCTGTCACCTAAGTTTTTGATCTTAGCCATTCTGACTGGTGTGAGGTGGAATCTCAGAGTTGTTTTGATTTACATTTCCCTGATGACTAAGGATGTTGAACATTTCTTTAGGTGCTTCTCAGCCCTTTGTGTTTCATCAGTTGAGAATTCTCTGATTATCTCTGTTCCTCCCTTTTTAAAAATAGGGTTTAAATCCTAGTTTCTTAAGTAATCAAGTGACTGACAAACTGAACAGACAACAAAAGCCATTATTTTGATAAAATATAAAATCTTATCCTCTTAACCGATTTTCCTTTTCAAATGTTACTAAGAGTAGAACAATATTTTTAGGAAAGCCTTGTTGCTTTGGAAATAGAGAAACTGGTTCTGGTCCTATATTAGTAAAATAAAGTTGGCTTCATAAAAATCCTTTACATCTTGATTTTCTGTATATAGAATCTCATGTTAATTGTAATTTTAGTACTTAATAATCTTACTCTTAGGAGACACTCAAACAATAGTGATATTACTCTCTTTAAAATATCAGCAATTTATGAAAACACATATGTGTATATACTAGAAAAGAGTGGTGAATCTAAAATATGTTTAGAATGGAATAAAATATATTAAACTCAATAAATGACAGAATAAACAGTTTACTATCGTCTTTATACATGGTTAAAAATTAAGATCCCTTTGACAAGCCTCTAAACAGGCAGCAACATCTAAGCTTTATGTGACGACTTCTTTCCTTCAATACCAAATTCTAGAGTCAACTATTTTTTATTTTTTATTTTTTATTTTTGAGACTATAATTTAAGTACAAATTTTCTCTTTTCCTTTTTCTCTATCCAAATATTCCCATGTATCTCTATCCTCTTATTCTTTAAATTTATGCCTTCTTCCTTTTCATGAATTGTTATTATATGTGTATGTATATATTTATAACCTTTTAAGTCAATATAATATTACTAGTATATATTTTTCAGGTCTGCTTACTTGGCACTGGACAATGAATTAGTGTGCTCTTTCCTGGGGAGGACCACTTCTGCTTCTAGCTTTACTTAGTTGTCTATATTTCTCTGTGTAGGATTAAGGCCTCATGGGTCTTTCCCTATGCAGATTGCTATGTTCATTGCTATCTTCCTTGCTCAGCTCATGTTTGAGTGGTCATGTTGGTGAGACTTTATAGGTATAGCTTCTACAGTTAATAGAAGACACAATTTCACAGCAAATTTCTCAATCCTCTGGCTCTTACAATCTCTTCACCCTCTCCTCTTCACTGTCCCCTGAGCCTATATGACCTCCAGCATTTGTTGTATGTTGTTTTGTTGGTCTTTGACATTCTGACTTGGAAAACCCAGTGGATCAGAGAGCTTGCTGTGAGATTATGAGATTGTGAGGTTGTTTCTCCTAGTAACATCAGAAGCTATATCATAAAGTCTCACCAACATGACTGCTCAAATGTGACCAGCAAGATACAGACTGAACAGGTTATATTTAAGAATGTATAAGCACATGCATATGCATATATGCATGCAATAACACTAGTGGGAAAAGAGGCCAAGGACTTGAAGAAGAGTAGGGAGGAATATATGGGAAAATTTGGAGAAAAGAGAGGGATGAGAGAATTGTAATTAAATTACAATCGCAAGATAAAAATGAAATGGCTACACTAATTAGAGGAACAGATGAATATGTCCAGTGACTACTTCCAAGAATGAGTACTTCCAAGATGAGTACTTTCTGCTGTACTCATCTTTTCATCTAACTCAGTAGATAGATTCTGAGATTCTCAGTTTTTATTGTGGGCACCTAAATTCTTCTAAGAGTTAATCCTAAATACGATATAAAATAATAAAAATTTCATAGTAGGAAAATATCACAAACATTTGCTTAGAAAGAACCCCAGAAGGCTACTTTGTTCACTATTTTGGTTTAGTGTTTGGACTTGTTTACCCATAAAACCAGGTAAACTCACTGGAACATTATCATCCATATGATATATACAGATGCAATGGTTAACATTCAACAGCAGGCTGACATCCAAAATTAACATGAAGGACTGGCTCATGTTCAATTTCAAGGAAAATCTTGGTTTCTTTTCTATGTTGATAAAAATACTTCTGTCATCTATATCCCTTCTCTCCTTTCTCTTGTTGCCATATATGAAAAGCTTAATTTACTAAGTTAAATATCAATGATAGACTTATCAAATTAAAGGTCCATTTACACTTCAGTGGAAGATTTTCAGAAAATCTCAATTTTAATATGAAAGCTGATGAAAATTTACTAAAGCTTATCCACACATATTATCTGTAAAGTAAATAATAGGTTATAACATTTTCTCAAAGTTATTACTGTGCATATTTTTAGCTGGTTAAAATTTGCCTTACAATATTATTTCCTGAATTAAAGCCTTACTGTCAGAGACATTTCTTGGTGTGTTATGGACTCTGATTCTTTATAAAACACTGAAGACTATATTAAAGAATTTATTTTATAGACCAAACTGAAATAGGAAAGAACAGACTGAATGAAGAATCAGAAAGTGCATTAGTTATGTACATCAGAGTACTTAGATACAGAACTCATAATTTAACATCCTTGTCTAGTTTTCTTTCTTGGTTAAAATGAAAACTTCTATCTAGCTTAGTATTCATATCTCTGTTGTTTTCTTATATCCTGGTAATTTTCCTTCTGGATTGTACAGTGGTATGCTGGGCCGTCATAGCAATATTGAGCTACTGGCTCATTAATAACAATTCAAATTTTAAAGCATTTGAAACAGGACTGTCTTTTAATTTAAAAGAAATCACACCAAAAGTATCATGCAAACTAAGAGTGGAGCTTCACAAGTCTGAAGTAGTCAAACTTAGAATCTTGGTAACAGATGCTAGAACATTCAGACTACCACGTACTGTTTCATTTGTGTATATTTGGCATCCATGTTCCTCTGCATATCTTTAAACTCTTGCAATTCAGTTACAATTTTCTGAAACTCATCAGAATAGTGGCTGGCATCTTCATTTTTTATTGTTGGCACCTAAAATGAGAACATTATAGTTAGGCTGGTTAAAATTTTGGCATACCACTAACTGTCCATTAT
Source organism: Hylomyscus alleni (assembly GCA_019843855.1). Classification (NCBI taxonomy): domain Eukaryota; kingdom Metazoa; phylum Chordata; class Mammalia; order Rodentia; family Muridae; genus Hylomyscus; species Hylomyscus alleni. The sequence continues at coordinate 15,933 of JADRCC010165998.1, forward strand.
GAGTACTAATAAGAAAGGGAAAAAGCATGACAAATGGAAAAAAGTACATTTAACTCTGTAAATGTACCTTGATTATAGTAATACACCATACATGCTTCATATTCTAGTTATTACACACATTTTTATATTTCCACTAACTTGAAAGCTCCTGGAAGTAAGACATATATAGTTCCTGGGGGCTAGAGAGATTGCTCATCAGTTAACAATATTGGTGGCTCTTCCACAGGATCCAGGTTACTCTGTAACTCAAGTCCTAGGGGATATGATACCCTCTTCTGGCCTGTGCAAGAACTACATGTGCATGGTAGGTAGGCGGATATGTAGGCAAATTGCTCACACACATAAAAATTAAATGAAAAATGAAAAAATGTAGTTTCAGATACAATTCCTCCTGATTTCAAGAACAATACCTTATAAATACCTTACAGACATATGTATTATATATATCACATTATGTACATACATGTACAACATACATATAGAGTCACAAATATATATACACATATATGTACAACATACATTTATGTGTGACTATATATATATACGTATACTATATATGTATAGTCATATATATGTATACACACACACACACATATCATAGTCGTATTGGCACACATTTATAACCACAGAACTATGGAGGCTGAGGAAAGGAGATCTTAAGTTTGAGGCCAAAAATGCTTCATCCCTCCCAAAAAGGAAAGAAAAGTAAAAACTCTAAGATTTTCTATCATTAATGAAATTACAATACCTTACAGGGTCAAAAAGTTCAATTTATAGTAAGTACTAGAACATAACATATATGGGATTTTGACAAAGAGTATATTAATTTAGAAATGTTTTGTTATACACACATCTCATTCTGTTTAGAGTTCAAGTGTGAACCTTTCCCTCCATTTTCATATTGGGAGTGAGTATGAGTATAATTTGGGAGTAAGTATATTTCATGAATAATCTACATTGTGGTTAAGTCTCAGAAATAACCCATAAGAAACTATAGATTCATTTTAGGGCTGCTGAGATGTAAGCATATCATACTATGTGGTTTTTATGAAATGAAACACTGTACATACTGTGGTTCTACAATTTAATGCATAATAATGCACAAAATAATGTGAAAATTAATTTTGCAGGTAGTAATTAGAACAGCTTTAATGATTTGTATGTATATTGTTTCCAAAGGTCTACAAGATGCATTATCTCCATAGTCAATGCAACTTTGAAAAGTCTCATTCATTTAGAATCTCATAGTATGGGCAAAATAAAAGTTTATTATTTTTAATGCAAATGAGAGAAGTAATGAAATAATTTAAACAAACAAAACATTATCAATTATTTTAAATTGAAGCTTTATATCATACTGTGTCTGTGAATAGAAACTAGAGATTCCTGTTCCCTCAGAGTATAACTTCAAAATTTTGAACAGAAATTTCTACCTCGTTTTACCTGCTGTAAATGTGTTTGAAGAATAAGCTGATCTGTGAAACATTGCTGTGCAATTAACAGACCAGAGAGAAATTGTATATTTCAACTTTAGAACATTGGCCATGAAAAGCAGTATGTAGTAAACTGCAAATGAGCAGTACAGATAATAATATATTTTAGCAGGATTCAGAAGAGGAAGCAATTACATTAGCAATGAACCAGGTTTCTTTTTTGATTCTGTAATGAAAAACACATACCTACAACCTGGATAGTTCATAAACTAGGCAGCTCATCTTCAGATAGTATGTGTCCCTTCTATAATATATACCAAACTAATGGAATAAAAGCTATCAAGCCATTGCTACATAAAATTATGCCTTTGTTTTTAGCCGTAAGAAATTAAAATAAAAATAAGGTATCCTTTTTTTTTTTTTTTTACTTATTATTACTTTCACTAAGTCGTGAGATAGGAGAATCACTGTTCCCCATGAAGAAGTTTTAATCTCAAATTAAATACTCCTCAGGACTTTTGTCTTGAAGTTATTCTCAATTAGACCAAGAAGATTAAGTGTTCAGTAGAATCAGAGATGACTGAACATGACTCCTTTTTCAGTGTGATTGAAAAATGACTCATTGAAGCACTATTTTTCATTTTTACTCCTAGGATTGAAACTGTCATTCTGAGGTCACTATGACTAAAATAAAAGCTGTTTCAATTTGGTATTAAAAAAGCCCAAATTTTGTCTCTTTTGGGGGTACATTTTTCTTATGATCACTTCATACATTAAGATGGAGGAATCAGAATATTCCAAAAGGCCCTCAGATGAATTTATGCAAAGGTATGTATGGCTGATAGGTTGAAGATTAAACAGCACTCTATGGTAATACTAAATTAGTATAGAAAAGAAAGAAATTTCCATTCAGAATGTACAGAAAATGTTTTCAGCAATGCATTGCAGAAAATATCCCAGCTATGAAAAGAGATGCCAACCTAGATATAAGAAGCACTTTGACATGAACAGAAAATAAACATGAAAGAGTTTTCCTTCAATTAAACCACTAACTACAGAGACTCCCCCCAAAAGTATACTGAGAGCAGGACAAGAGACATCACACACAAAAACAGGCTTCTGGGAATAACATTAACATTGAAAAAAAAGTATAAAAGTTGGGAAGTGATATATTTCAAGTTTTGAAAGGCAACTACCATCTGGATTACTATACCGAGCAAAATTATTGATAAAAATTTAAGAAAAAAGAAAGCCTTTTAATGATAAACAAAACAATAACAACAACAACAACAAAAATCAGGCTAAACACATTCATGACCACTAAGCCAGCTCTATGAGAGATACCTGAAGGAGTCCTTTGGAATAGAAGACCACAGGAAAAATAAACTACACTTTTTATAATACTTTGGCAGAGGAATAAGGAAACCACAAACCACAAAACAATAAACTATCAGGAATTAACATACATCTTTCAACAATAAACTGATTATGACAGGTATTAATTCTCTAGGCAAAAGACAAAGACTAGAAGATTAGGTTAAAAACAGGATCTATTGATTTGTTCCCTCCAAAGAAATAACAATTCTTCTGGTGAAAGGATGGAAAATGTTGTTTTTTTTCCTAAGCAATTGAAACAACAACAAAAAACCCTCTACTAATGGTATAATATAATTAAAACAACAGACATACAGGACAACAATAGAATAGAGAAAGCAGCAAGAGAAAAGTCACACATCACATATAAAAGAAAACCTATCAGAATAACAGTTGATTTATCAATGGGAACTTTGAAAGCCAGAAAAGGATGAAACAAAGTAACCAAAGTTCTAAATAAATACAGATACCAACCCAGACTACTGTACCTGGAAAAGCAATCTGCTAGAGTTGAAAGAGAAAGAAAAACTTACTATATAAAATACCTAACAGAAGTCACATCCATTAAACCAGCCCTACAGGGTATATTGAAAACAGTACCTTGAGCTGAAGAGAGGATTGTGCATAGCTAAAAGACCATAGGGAAAAAATGAAGATACAATTACTGACACATAAAATACGACCAAGAGCACAACAACAAAATGAATATAACCAGTAATACCTTTCAGTAATAACTTAAAATATAAATGGTCCCAACTCTCCAACCAAAATGCATGGGCTTACTGAATGGATTAAGAAATGAAATTAATTTTATATTTAAAAATGGGGAACACCTTAAAATGAACAGATTGGGAAAAATGCTGTAAACATGGGGCCAGGAAGCAAACAGGCATTACTATTTAAATGTCTGATAAAAACAGACATCAAAGTAAAATTGATCAGAAGAGATAAAAGGACACATCATTCAAGTCAAAGGAACAATTAGACAAATGGAATAAAATTCCAAACACACATGCACCAAACCCTGGTACAACCATTTTCTTTAAATAGTGTAAGATTTGATATTAATGACATAGATTAGTAACAACTCAATAACTGTAGGTGACCACCAGGACCTAGGCATGCAGGAACTCCACCAGTCTAGTGGCATGGGTTCCTTCCAGTCTATCTGGGCTGGTGCCCTGAGCAGACCTTGGGCATAAACTCTGCAGCTAGTCCCATAATACGTAGAGGAAGCTCCACTACCTGGCACTCTAACACACCCAGGATCATGGGATCACAGGATCCCAGAATCACAGGATCAGAGAGACAGATTGACTCTGAGGAGTTCTGACACAAACAGGATCACAGGAAGGACAGGCTCCAGTCAGATTTAGCCAGGGCAGGTAGCACTAGAGATAACCCGATGACAAGTTTAAGAACATAAGCAGCAGAAACCAAGGTTCCTTGGCATCATCAGAACCAAAATCTCCCACCACAGCAATTCCTAGACATAGCATCACACCAGAAAAGTAAGATTCAAATATAAAAACACTTCTCATGATGATGATACAGGACTTTAAGAATGACATAAATAACGCCCTTAAAGAAATACAGAACACAGGTAAACAGCTAGAAGCTCTTAAAGAGGAAACACAAAAATTCATTAAAGATCTATAGGAAAACACAATCAAACTGGTGAAGGAAATGAATAAAACCATCCAGGATCTAAAAATGGAAATAGAAACTATAAAAAAAAATCACAAAAGAGACAATCCTGGAGTTAGAAAACCTAGAAAAGAAATCAAGAGTCATAGATGCAAGCATCACCAACAGAATACAAGAGATAGAAGAGAGAATCTCAGGGGCAGAAGATACCACAGAAGATACCACTGTCACAACAGTCAAAGAAAATCAAAATGCAAAAAGCTCCTAACCCAAAACATCCAGGAAATCCAGGACACAATGAGAAGACCAATCTTAAGGATAACAGGTATAGAAGAGAGTGAAGACTCCCAATGTAATGGGCCAGTAAATATCTTCAACAAAATTATAGAAGAAAACTTCTCTAAACTAAAGAAAGAGATGCCCATGAACATACAGAAGCCTGCAGAACTCCAAATAGGCTGGACCAGAAAAGAAATTCCTCCCACCACATAATAATCAAAACACCAAATGTACAAATCAAAGATTTTTACTAGATATTTTCTTGATTTACATGTCATATATCTCCTTCCCAGTTTCCCCTATGTAAAAAAGAAATAAAATAAAATAAACAACGACAATAACAACAACAACAACAACAAACTCTGTTCCCTCCCCCTCCCCCTGCTCACCAACCCACCCTCCCCCACTTCCTGGCCCTGGCATTCCTCTACACTGGGGCATAGAACCTTCGCAGGGCCAAGGGCCTCTCTTCCCATTGATGACCAACTTGGCCATCCTCTGCTATACATATGCTTCTGGAGCCATTAGTCCCACCATGTGTACTCTTTGGTTGCTGGTTTAGTTCTTGGGAGCTCTGAGGGTACTAGTTAGTTCATATTGTTGTTCCTCCTAAGGGGCTGAAAACCTTTCATCTCCTTGGGTCCTTTCTCTAGCTCCTTCATTGGAGAGCCTGTACTCAGTCCAATGGATGACTGTGAGCTTCTACTTCTGTGTTAGTCAAGTACTGTCAGAGTCCAGAGAACCAAATAACCCCATTAAAAATGGGGTACAGAGCTAAACAAAGAATTTTCAACTGAAGAATACCGAATGGCTGAGAAGCACCTAAAAAAATGTTCAACATCCTTAGTCTTCAGGGAAATGCAAATCAAAACAACCCTGAAATTCCACCTCATACCAGTCAGAATGTCTAGAATAAAAAAAACACAGATGACAGCAGATGCTGGAGAGGTTGTGGAGAAAGACACAACCTTAATTGCTGGTGGGATTGTAAGCTGGTACAACCACTCTGGAAATCAGTTTGGTGGTTCCTCTGGAAATTGGACATAGTACTACCAGAGGTCCCAGTTATACCACTCTCAGGCATATACCCAGAAGATGCTCCACTATGTTCATACCAGCCCTATTTATAATAGCCAGAAACTGGAAACAACACAGATGTCCCTCAACAGAGGAA
>JADRCC010166005.1:0-14638 GCA_019843855.1 Hylomyscus alleni
GAAAAGCAAAGTGGATAAGCCAGAGGACACTATGCAAAGGGAAAGAAGCCAGACACAAGACAAACAATTTCCCAGCCTCTTCGCAAGAGCAACGTGAAGACAGCCTCCTGGAAACAACAGAAAGTCGGTTGTAGGAGCAGGAAAATGAAACAAAACAAAAAACAAACAAACAAAAAACAGAGGGGATTTAGGTCCTAAGGTACAAGTCACAAGTACAGAGAAACTCTGCTTACTACTGCACAGTGTGCTTCAAATTTGAGTAGTTTTTCTTCTTTTTAAAAACTTTATTACTTAATGTTTGTGTCACTGAATGTTTGGAGGTCAGAGGATAACTTGGAAAAGTCAATTCTCTCCTATCATGTGGGGTATGGTGATCAAACCCCAGTCAATCCTTGGCAGCCTTACATTCCACCATCTTCACTGACTGAGCCGTCTCAGTGGTCCTTAAGAGTAGACCTTCAGTGTTTTCACCACACATACAAAGGCCCCTGTGGGGTATGATGAATACACTCATTAACTTGACTGTGGCAATCACTTAGCAGTGTGAGCATCTATCAAAACATCCTGCTATACACTTTAATCACATATAATTTTTGTTCATCAATTATACCTCCACAGCCTGGAGGCAAGATGCAAATCTCTTTTTTTCAACTTAAGTTTTTCTGTAGGCCTACTCACCTCTTCTGGCCTCCAACCCCCATACTGGTCTTTCCAGCAGGTTCCACCACCCCTCACATTCCTTGGACAATCCAGCAATTTGCTAAGTCATTTAGAAACAGAAAACCCAACCCAGTAGGGCTCAGCCCAACACAAACCCCCATTCCCTTGCATTTCCTGGACCTGCTGCTATTACTAGCCAATAAGATAAACACAGGCTGTCCTGGAACTGGGCTTGAAACTTTCATGTTTTCATATATAGGGATACCTACTTCTCAGTCTTCCTATGTTTTCATCAAGTCTTAAAAGAGGAACTATTCTCTCAATAGCTCCAAAACTCCTCTCTCCTCTCCTGCCTATAAGACTCCCAGGGCTAGGCAGGGCTTGGCAGAGCTTGGCAGGGTTTGGCAGGTCAATTGCTGTCTATGCTTATACATATAGATGACCTGAGTTTGCATTCACCTAAAAACCAGGAACCCCAGTAGTGCTGGGTACAGACAGGCAGACACCTGGGGCTAGCTGGCAAGTCTAACAAAAACAGCTAGCTTCAGGTCCAGCATTAGCTACTCTTTCAAAAAAACAAGGGAACAGGTGATAGAGGACCTCTAGCCTCCATTTGCAGACACATAAGGAACACACACACATACAGAGAAAGAGAGACAGAGACAGTCAGAAACAAAGAGACTGAGACACAGACAGAGAGACACAGAGACACAGACAGAGAGACACAGAGAGGCATCATGCTTCAGTATTTACCAAGCTTCTTCGTTTTTCTCTCTGATCTCCACACGCCCTTTAAGGGATCATTTTTCAACAACTTCAAAATTAGTGAACTATTTGTTTCTACTTATGTGATTTCTTAATGCATTTGCTATTAAAAGAAAGGAAGGAAGGGGAGGGAGGGAGGGGAGGGGAAGGGAGGGAGGGAGGGAGGGAGGGAGGGAGAGAGAGAGAGAGAGAGAGAGAGAGAGAGAGAGAGAGAGAGAGAGAGAGAGAGGTGGTTAGTGGTGTTGCAGCTGCTTGGAGGAGATCTGAAACAACAGAAGATGTTTTTGCCTGAAAACAACAGATGCCCTTTGAGTCACGCCTGTCTAACTAACTCCTTTGTAAGTGCTACCTAGAATAGTACAGGAGATTAGGCCAGGAAAGGAAGTAACCTTACCTGTAAGGTATGTAGAGCATGCAGTAAACTAATGCCCAATAAACATCAGTTGTTATTCACTGAACGGGCTTCAAGGAACATATTAAAATGGGTGTTCCTTCTTCTTTGAGTGGAAGGGTAGGGAAAAAAATTATCTAATGAGAAAACATTTCTTTTAAATCAAGTCAAATAAGAGAATTTTAACTGGTCCAGGACATTTTCTTAATGTGTCTAGAGAAGACAACAAAAGTAAAATTTAAACATCTAGCAATAAACCAGCCGTGTTCATGTTCAGAATTTCTTCCAATGGTCTCTTGGAACAACACCGATTTCTATTCTCAGCTAATCTTAGAGGTGGGAAATCCTTCACAGAGACTGCACAAAATTCTCCAGTTAGACAAGATCTTCTGTCCCAACACTGCCTTTCAAAGTCACCCCCATGGCAGGATGTTCACATGGACACTTTGGGAGACAGTGAAAGGTTTCTCGCTCTGCTGAAGGCAAACATCTATTTTTCATTGGTAAGTAGCACGACATCAAATTCTTAACTGATACAAAATAAATAATTAAATTCATATATGTGTATGCGTATTAAAGATGTTTTTGTTTTCATTCATTTGTGTTTGTGTGCGTAAACACCATGTGTCTAGGATGTCAAAAGAAGCCAGAAGAGGGTGTCACTACCTTGCTGTTGAAGTTACAGGAGATTGCTGTTAGGTTAGCCCAAGATGGAGAATTCTAAGATTTGGAGACCAACGATCCCATGTGGGAACCAACCCCTTCAGGGAAATGCAAACTGGGCGCTCTGCATTTCTCAGAAGTCTACTGATCCTTTATCTCACAAGAACAGCCTCACCACAGCTTCTGCTGTCCTAAATAGCCAGGGCCCTCCTCATAAGAGTTTGCTTACAGAATTCCCCTTTGCCTGATAGGATTCTTTTTCCCTTAACTTTATCCTTCTCAACTAAAATCACCCTACCTATAAAACTTCAATAAAAACCTATAAAAATTCCCTTTCCATGAGGCTGCTCTCCCTTCTTTTGGAGACAGCCTGGACCTTCATTCCCTCAAATAAAGCTTTATCTTTGAGCCTCAGTGGGGCTCTGGTGCTCCGGTTCTTCAAGCCTCACAGCTGAGTCACGGACATTGGTCCTGGGAATCACTTGCATCCTCTGGAGGTCAGTAACTGCTCTTAACCTCTGGGTCACTTCTCCAACCCCTCATAGGTACCTTTTAAGGAGCGAAATGCAAAACTGCCACCAACCTAAGCACCCTGGGATCTTGAGGATAGATTGGCATGGCCTAAAGAAACGAGGCACATATGCATAGAGGCTCTTCCATAAAGTAATGCCGCTGCCCAGCACTACCCAACCCCCCTCAATAGCAAATTCATTGCTCTTCTGGCTACTTCTGGAAATCGCTTTTCCTGACCTATACAACTGAGACATCTCATCGCTACGGAAAGCATAAGGCTTTAAAACAGGCTGCTAAGCTCCACAGCTTGAATCTGAAACATTTCCTGGAGTAACAAGGTGGCAGAGCCCCTCCGCCTTGAGTAAACAGGGAGATTCCCTAAGGCAAACCATATGACATACAAACTCCAAATACAGATTTAACAGCCAACAATTTTATGGAGCTAGAGGGAATGACTCCAAAAGATGAAGTCTAGGGAAAATTCCAAGCACTTATTTCTGTTCGTTATCTTTTTTTTTTCTTCTAGAAGGTCACATCATAAATAGTTTTCTTCAAGATAATCTCATAAGTATTGAGAATGAATATTTTGAAAATATTCAGTGGCACCCAAACTGCTAATTTGATACCTAATCTGGTTTGGATTAGCATATGCTTAATAATGGAAAATGCTGGGGCTGGGGCTGGAGTTTAGTTGTTGGAGTACTTGCCCACCAAGCATGTGGATTTGAGCTTGAGCCCCATAAACTATGTAAAAATGCCCAGCAGGAACGGAATGGTTTTTGCAGTCCTAGTGCTGGGGAGGAGAGACAAGCTGTCTGGGGCCTATAGGCCAACTAGCCTAAGTTGCTTGTTAAGCTCTAGGTCAGCAAGACCCTTCTCAAAGTAGGGTGGCCAGTGTTCCTAAGAATGACACCTGAGGTTATCCTGTAGTTAGTTCACACACACACACATGAATGCACGCACACCTTAAAAGGAATAAACCTGAAACCGGGAGTGATGGCACATGTTTGCAATCCCAGGATTTGAGAGTTGGGGCAGGAGGATCAGGAGTTTGAGGCCAGTGTGTCATATATTACAAGATCCTACTCAAACCAACTAATCATTCTAGAACTGGGGAGTAGCTCTGTGACACCTTACCCTGCCCAGCATGCGAGAGCCTTGATATGCTCCCTAGCATCGAAAAATAAAAATAAAAAGGAAAAAAGAAAGGAAGGAAAGGAGGGAGGGAGGAAGGAAGGAAGGAAGGAAGGAAGGAAGGAAGGAAGGAAGGAAGGAAGGAAGGAAGGAAGGAAGGAAAGCAAGCAACAAAAAAGGTAAGTAGTCTTTTATAAATTTGTAAGTTTTCAGGTTTTGAGAAAGATTGAAAATCCATCTACTTTGTTACTTTCTAGAGTCTGCTTCATCTAAAAATGTCTAAAGTTTGTCACTCTATGTGACAGAATGTAGGCGACACAGCCAAGGGGAAAAAGGACCCTTCTCCCAAATACTGAGAGCTTAGTCCAGATACCATCATGTCTGATAGGTTGAACAAACTTGGGTGCTCACAGCAAAATCGATTCCAGAGCTTTCCGAAAAGCTGAATATTTTGTAAACTTGTCAAAGATAATATTTTGTGCTGGAAATCAAATCAAGACTCTCATACGTGTCAGACAGACTAAGGTGCGACAGAACTTTATAGCCATGAAGTTAATCTGTGGAACACTGCTCTCTCCATCACTGGACACAAGCTGGAGTATGTCCAGCATCCGAGAATGCAACTCACAGCCTGCTCCTAAACTCCGTCTTCAGATCTTTGTATGACCTGTTTTGTTTTGTTTTGTTTTTTGACAGGGTCTCTTGTATGGCCCTAACTGGCCTGGAATCAGCTATAGAAACCAGGCTGGTCATGAGTTTATAGTGATCCCCCTCCTGCCTCTGGAATTCACCATCACTTCTAGTCTTTCATCTTATTTTGCAATATAATTTTCTCTACTATATTTTCCTTTCATTTTTACCTTGGTAAAAGAGTTTCAGAGGTCTCTGTCTTGTTTTTTTTTATTACTGCTTACAAGTATAAAATATATATATATATGTGTGTGTGTATGTATAAATATATATTTATATACACACATATATATTTATATATAAAAATATAAAAAATTTCATTGTGATTGGTGGAGCTAAGAAAGGAATAATGTGTACACACGCAGCATTGGTTTCTCAATGACTGATTTTATTGGTGATATGACTGATTCATTCAAAAACAAATAGCTTTGCATTTTATACCTCATGACGATGACTATTTAAGCAACTGAAAACATCCAGTTCCATCTACCCTACATAACCTCTACCAACCAAAATCATGGGAAGAGGAAACAAAGTCACTTAAGTGAACGCTACTAGATAAATGACACAAACACATGTTTAGAAATATTAATGTTCCCAGATATCAAAGTGAAACTCTCTTTTTGTTTTGTTTTATTTTTTTAAATCTTGGCTTCGGAAGAACCTAAGTAATTGCCTATTGTTGGGTCCCTCCCTTCTGCCTCAACTCAGGGACAACAGAGTTTACAACAGAGACTGTCAGCTCCCGCCTGCTGTGCCTAAAACAAAGGCCCACAGCTCTGAGTTCTGCCTTTGAGAATTCCAGAGAAATGTACGCCTGCTGGCGGGCACTTATGCTGGCTGGGGACATGGTTGGGTGTGGACCGACTGACCACCTGGGGACATCTGCTGCTGGCCTCCTCCCCCACAGCCTGCCATGCCTCCGGCCTCTCCCTGGAGATCTGCGGGACATCCTGGGCCACCGACCTCAAGGTGACCTCAAGAGCAGCCGCACGTGACTTCCCTTTCATTCTTTCCTGACTCCTCCCAAATTGTTTATGTTATGCAAATGTCACTGTAACCTAGAGATTTCTATTTCTATTTCCTATAAATACTGAACCCCAAAAAGTAAAGTTGGAAGCCTTGATTGGGACGCAGCTTGGCTTCGTGTTCTTTTGTTCTTGAACTCTGTGTTTCAGGTTTTTTCAGAGAACCCGGTTCGTGAAACTGCGGGACAGTTTCAGCCTATAAAATAATCTTTTTAAATTAACTCTTTTCTAACAAATCATACATATAATCTTGATTGACTTAAGAACTAGAATCCCATTTTATTTGTGAACGTGATTACTAAAAATTTTCTATGAAAGACCTCAATGGGCCGGGCAGTGGTGGCACACGCCTTTAATCCCAGCACTTGGGAGGCAGAGGCAGGTGGATTTCTAACTTCAAGGCCAGCCTGGTCTACAGAGTGAGTTCCAGGACAGTCAGGGTTACACAGAGAAACCCTGTCTCGAAAAAACAGGAATAAAAAAAAAAAAAAAAAAGACTTGAATGATAGTATTAAAATTAGTGTTTACTAACAAACGTGACTTCAATATAAACAAAGCCTGTCTCTCTTCAAATGAACTGGAGTTGTACACTTCTGGAGTGTCTTAAGGTTTCATTTCCAAGATCCCTTTTTAGTTCTTTGAATTATTTATTCAACTGTATGAATTTCTTTTGCTTTAAGTCATACTGAAAAACTCTACAAATAAAATCCATTGAGTCATGGTAAGCAGACACCATACAAGCCCTGCATCAGGCACTGGGACACTACAGCCTCAGACACAGGGACACTACAGCCTCAGACACAGGGACACTACAGCCTCAGACACAGGGACACTACAGCCTCAGACACAGGGACACTACAGCCTCAGACATAGGGACATTACAGCCTCAGACATAGGGACATTACAGCATCAGACACAGGGACACTACAGCCTCAGACACAGGGACACTACAGCATGAGACACAGGGACACTACAGCCTCAGACACAGGGACACTACAGCCTCAGACACAGGGACACTACAGCCTCAGACACAGTTCACTAAGTGAATAAGTGCAATGTTACGAAGGTGAGGTAACAGAGTGAGGAGTCGTCACAGCAGTGACTTGAGGCTCTAGAGTTCTAGAGTCGAGTTTTACTCCTGTAGTGGGGCAAAAAAATAAAAATAATAAAAATAAAAAAATCCTCAAACTTGCCATTTAACTGAAATGGAGCCCCACTACAATAAGAGTGTTTAAGCTGAATAACATCAAATAGTTGATTTTTTTTTAAAAGTACTTGTAGTTAAAAAAATTAATTTCCAGTTCTGCAAAGTTCAAGAGTTCATCTAGTATAAAGCAAACTGGGCTAGATACGTTGACCATGGGTGACCCCAGGTTGGGGTTGCTGCGAGATGGATCCCTAGACTACTGCTTTAGCCCCGTGTTTACAAGATGGAAAAAGTAAAAGAAAAACTGCTTACGTCACAGCAGTTTACACAAATGATGTGTCACCATGAACCACTGGTTCTAGATTTAAAAGATGCTCCATCTCATAAGTAGAAGCCTTCCTACTAAAAGAACCATTGGACAAATCCATTGAAAGAAATCAGAAGCCAGTGTAGAGGGCATCAACTGCATCACCATCATTGCAATAGTCCTCAGCCAACACGTTTCTATTAGTCCACCACAAAACCCAGCTTTTCTACTGATGCTCAGCTTCTCTAATAAGAGTTGTCATTAGAAAAAATATTTTATAGCTTTGAGGCAGAAAACATACTTTCTCCGTTGAATGCCCTTAAACTGTCTTGATATTATGATATTTTTGTGGATTATTAAAGTTGGCTATGTTTTAAAAACTAAAGGTACATAGTAGTGATTCTTATTTAAAATCAAATGGCAAGTCTTCACATTTACTAGAATTCTGGATGAACAGTTCAGATTTAGTTAAATAATATTAAGAGAAAACAAACGAACAAACCCGCTGCATTGGAGATGAGACAGAACTGAAGAAAACCTATATACCACCGTTTGCCTTTTGGGGAAAACACACTGTAATACCACAACTTTTTTCAAACACTTCATGCAGACACAAGTGTACTTCTCTACTTCTTCCCCCCTCATCAAGGCCACAAGAGAAGAAGAAACTACTAACCGATTAAGAAAAGCCAGTGGCCAGAAGGCCACCACTGGAAACACAATCTGATTCAGTAGGCAGAAACCTTAATTTCTTGGGACGGAGCTAAATGCTGGCTTTAAACTTGTGCCAGGGGCTTAGCAACGGCCTTAGCAGATTCCCTTCTTCCCTCAGATGCCTACTTCTTCCTCACCATTCTTCTGAAGTAGTTACAGGGGACTAGGTCACGTCAAAGACCTAAAACACAGAGGAGATAGGGTCCTAAAACAGCAACATGTTTGCAGCTTGACAATGTGCACAGTCCGGGAAGACAAGATAAAGAAAAAATATGCATCTGTAAAACTGAGTTAACTGTCTTCTCCTTTTAAAAGAGATGAGTTCTTGCTATCTTGCCCAGCCTGCCTGCTATCACTTGAGCTTAAACAATCCCCCAGCTTCACAGGCACAGGCCACACACCCAGCTGGTTCCTTTTTTAATAACTGAAGACTATTCATAGAAATTAGTGAACTAGAAAGTCTTTTTTTCCCCTTGCTTTTAAAAACACGTATGCATAGTTATAAGCAAAAATTAAGACAGAGCTATTCATGCCAAACATATTTTAAGCTCCCTGAGATGATACGTGGAAACTCACTACCCAAAATCACAGCAGGAAGGAAATTATTTACAAGGATAACTTAGAGTAAAACCAAATGTCTATTCCAAAAAAACATACAAGATAAATCATATCTTTGTGATTGGTTGTTGCTGCAAATTTATTCATGTCAAGAAAATTATCGTGTTTAAAATTCTCAAGAGACTTTTGGCATAAATCAAATCTCATTTAGATTAAGTACCTGGGTTCTTTGATTTGATTAGATCTCGAGGCTGATGTTTTTCATTGGCCTCTTTCCCAATCATGGGAAATTCCCCTGTCCAAAAAATTCTTCCCAGCCTCTAGCCGTCCTAACTCGGTCCTCTCGTTTCCTCTAGAACATGTATCAGCCACTCCTGTAACTATATTCTGTAGGATTCATGCAGCTTCCCTGACAGGAAGACTTCAAAGTCATCCCCCCAAGGAGGGCCCCCCGCACCCACCGACCCCCACCCACCCCCCCGCAGGAGAGAAGGGAAGCAGATGAAGGTACAGTTTGTGCGTCCTTATCCTCCCCAGGGCTGCCAACACCGCTTAGTGCTCTAAGGTCTCCAGGGCTTTATGCCTCAGATGCTCATCCAAACACTGGATGGCAAAGGGGTCAACATCCATGTCAAACTTATTGGCAAAAAAGTGGTGTTGGTGCAGCATCCAGCTCAAGTCACCAGCTCCGAAAACGCACACGGAGCGCACGTGGACTCCACTGCACGGCGGATAAGGCGCACCGTTAGAAACGTCGCCTTCGAAATACTGCCACTTGACAAACCTAGCAACAGCATTCATGTCGGACAAGTCATACTTATGGCTCGAGGGGAGAGAACCAGGGACTTCGGGGATCCTTTGGATGGTGGCCCAGAGGAACTCATCTGGGCTGTATGTGTCCTGTGCCCAGTCCATGAACTTTTGAATGTTTTCATTTTCCAGCACATAGCCTACATATTCCCTGCTGACCACGAAGTAGGCACTTCCTGAAAAAAGAGGAGTTTTGAGTGGAGGCTTCCCTTTGGCGACTCCAGTGTTTGCCAGCTTCCCATTAACAACGGCGTATCTCTTTTTCCATCTCTCTTCCTTGTTGGGAGGCATCTTCTCCGTTTCCAGGTTGTTTTCCCCTGCGAAGCACTTGAGCTTCCTGACAATTTCCAGGTTGGTTTTAATAGGGAAATCCATACCACAAAGATTGATCAAGTACTTCCAGTTTGCATTCATTCTGTACAGGTCCTTCATGCAGTTGAGGTCAGCCTTAACCCGACTCCAGGATGCATAAACAACACTCTCCAACTGGCTGGCCACAAAGACATTATCAAAGCAGGAAGCGATGCCCTGCACCGCGGCTAAAAAGGATTCCTCTGCTTTTCTGTCCACATGAATGCAATAGAAATTCTGAGGCATATAGATGGCTCTCAGAAGCCTGTCAAGCATTTCAATCTTATGATGAACCACTATGGAATATGCAATGGGAAAGTCCACCTCGTCTTTAGTAAGGGGCTCCACAATATATTTGCGTGTCCTGATGAAAGAGGCACAGTCATAGGTCATGTTTATATAGTCTTGCGGGGTCCACCTCAGGCGCCTCTTGAATTGCACTGTTAGTATCTCAAGCTTCACCTTCTGGATTTCTTCTGGGTCACCCTGTAAAATCTTGGTGCAATTAACATTGCTGTAAGGATCATCTCCAGCAAGCTCCAAGTGTCTGAAACTAACGAATCCAGGCTTCTGATGAATTCTTAAAACAGAGAAAGTAATTAGAGAGAGAACAAGAACCAGAAAGTAGTATTTTGTAGGATAAGAGAAAAGTCTCCACCGAAACAAGTTTCTCAGCATTTCAAAGAACAGTCTGAGGCTTCGTGGTGTGGTAGGACAATCTTCTAGACCTTGGACGCCAGTGATGTTTCCTCCAGTGTCCTCCTGTGGCCAGATGAGATGCCAGTTTATCAGAGAGACAGGATATCACTGCACAGGACAGAGCTAACAAAAACAAACAAAAAAGAAAAGAAAAAAAACGTAACAAAGAACATATTTAGTAAATGTAGTCGATTACAATGTCTTCTCAGGCTCAAAACTATCCCCTTTACTATGAGGCCAGCTTTTGTTTAAAAAAAAAAAAAAGGAGGTTAAAAAAAAAAGAGGTTGACTTAATTAGAGAATGGAGATGGCTTCATAGAAGACCCATTGTTCTCACATTAAAGCCAGAAACAGGGGT
The DNA here is from genome assembly GCA_019843855.1 of Hylomyscus alleni. Taxonomy (NCBI): domain Eukaryota; kingdom Metazoa; phylum Chordata; class Mammalia; order Rodentia; family Muridae; genus Hylomyscus; species Hylomyscus alleni. The sequence goes on from JADRCC010166005.1 coordinate 10,789, forward strand.
AAAAATAAGCACCAAACCTAATAGAAGGATGTCCTAAAATATCCTATGAGAGACATCTGAGGTTCGATGCGGTGGCACAAACATTTAATCCCAGCACTTAGGAGGCAGAGGCAAGTCTGGTGTATGTAGTGAGTTCCAGGACAGCCAGGACTGTCTCAACACCTGGAAAATATGACCCGCAGATATACAGGAGAACAAGGGCACAGGTGGAGGCTGTGGCTATTATGTCTCAACTGTCCACGTGCCACGAGTGCCAGGGCTCTGCTGGTTTAAGAATAAACACCTCTATCTTCATATTATCACTAAGTTCCTCCCAATAACATCGACAGGCAGGAGACCCTTGCAAGGGTCAGATCCAGCCTGCCTTTTGCTGATTTAGGGTGGTGACACACTTAGAGAAAAGTTTAAGAACACTTGAGAATCTGAAGATCCTGAAAGCAAGACAATTCTGCTGAGTATTCAAAATGGACCTAAAAGGCCTAGCTGAACTGAAGCCAGATTGGTGACTGTGTTGAGTTGATCCCTAAATGTAGTTCCAGGGGGATAGTCTGTTCAATGGTCAATACAGATTTGCATCTCCTGCATAAGCTCTGACAGACTATAAGCCCTTACAAAAAACAATATATGGGCTTAGGGTGTAGCTTAGTTGGTAGAACGCCTGTTTGGCAGGCAAGAAACATGGGATCCAGTGGCCAGCACCACATAAAATCAGACACAGAGCTCATCCATAACCCCAACATTCGGGAGGTAGAGGCAGAAGGATCAGAAGTACAAGGTCATCACTGGATACACTGTAAGGCTACCTGAGTAAATACAAAACAAACAAAAAAACCAAACCAAACCAAAACAATACCCACTTCTATAAACTTATAGTAGATCTAAATTCAAATGCCAAGAACTCAAACAACTTTTAATATCTAAAATGTTTAATATGAAATAAATAATATATAATATTTATATATACTACATAGCATATTATACTGTTTATATTTATATATTTTAATTATCTATATATAAATATATAATAAAAATAAATATAAGTATATTTATATAACTACATAGTATATTATACTACATAGTATATTAGTATATATAAGTATGTTATAGCATACTACATATATTAGTATATTCTATATACTAAAAAATGTATATTGCATAGTGTGTGTACACTCAAGCACACATGTGGAAGGGTAAGCATGCATTTGCTTGTATATATGTTTCTCAGTTGCAGTTTGACAAGTCTTTTTGCAACAGGGTCTCTCACTGGCCTACAGAGGACCAAGTATGGCAGGCTGGCTGGCCAGTGAGCCCCTGGTCCTGACTTTATCTGCCTCTCAGCACTAAGATGGCAAACTATACACCAGCTTTTTTTCTTTTCTTTCTTTTTCTTTTCTTTTCTTTCTTTCTTTTTTTTTTTCTTTTTTGGTCATAGACCACTACAGCTGGCTTGGAGTAAATTTCTGACAAAAATGTAAATGATGCCACCTGAAAATATTTCATTAAGAAGTAATTTGTTACTACAAATAAAACAAAGTGAGAAACGAATAAATAATTGATCATTGTAAGTATAGGATAACATTAAGAAGGCAAATGTATGGAACTTGAGAATACAATCCTGAGTGAGGTAACCTTGACCCAAAAGGACATACTTGGCAGGAGTCTAGCATGGCTGCCCTCTGAAAGGCTCCACCCAGCAGCAAACGCAGATGGGGATGCAGACACCCAGAGCCAAACAGTAGATAGAGCTTGGGGACTCTTATGGAAGAATTGGGGCAAGGACTGCAAGTTCCAAAGGGGATAGGGACTCTATACAAAGACCAACAGAGTCAACTAATGTGGACCCTTGGGGCTCTCAGAAAGTGAACCACCAACCAAACAACATACATGGGCTAGATCTAACCACTCTGCCTCCCTGAGCCCCACCTATATAGCAGATGTGAAACTTGGTCTTCATGTGGGTCCCAAACAGCTAGGGCAGGGGGCCATCCCAAAAGCTGTTACCTGACTGTGGGATATGTTCTTCTATCTGGGCTGCCTTGTCTGGCCTCAGTGAGAAAGACTCGATGTGACAGGGTGGGAGGAGACCGAAGGGTCCCCACACTCTCAGAGGAGAAAGGGAGAGGGGAAGGATTGTAGAAGGGGGTGACTGGGAAGGGGGGCCTGTGAGCGGTATGTAAAGTGAATAAATAAAAATAAATAGAATAAAAATAAATAACAATTTTTTAAAAAGAAAAAGAAAAGCATTCGGGCTTCATTTTACCGTTTAGAATCACAGGAAGTCTGAATCTGTCGAGGCTCTGATTCCTGGTGACATCCTGTACTTGCTCGGAGGGGCTATTGTGTTGCCAAGTTTCTATGGAGCACCAGGCATCCAGCAATGATGACATGTCCCAGCAGGCTTTCTAGCAGCCTGTAAAGTAGAGAGGGAGGGGAGGGAAGGGAAGGTGCTGACGGTGTGTGTGCTTGTTGTACACACACCACCAGAAAGCAGCTAGTCCAGTGTATTTACTCGACGCCCCCTCCATCAAACACGTGGCTCGCCACGGCCTCTACAGTCTTACTTCTTTTTCTAATACTATGTTTGTGTTTGTGGGATTTAGGTTAAACTCTTTTTCTTATTTTCTCTCTTCTTCCTCCTTTGAGAATCAAACCAAAGGCCTAATGTATGCTAAATAAGCTGCATGGGTTAAACTTTCTAAGATAAACTCCAATAACATTCCCAAAACGAGTGCTAGGGAATAGATTAACCGTCTGATCTAACTGGAAAATCCCACCCATTTTGTCCTGGGAAGCAATGAAGGCTTCCCATGCTCACCAACATGTTAGCAACAACCGCCCAGGTAAGTAAGCTGTTCACATCATTACCAATACTGGAAGTTTCTATTAGTAACATATCAACAATGGGGTGGGGGTGAGGGTTCCTTGAGAGATGGCTTGATGCTCTTCCAGCCAACTTAAGTTCTGTTCCCAGCAACCATGCCAGGTGGGTCAGGCTTCATACTCAACACACAACCATACACAATAGACATAATTAAAGATAAAATAAATATTAACTTAAGAATATCAACAATAAACAATATTCCTTTAAGTAATCCTTGCCCCTTTTTAGTTTAGGGAAGAAGGAAAGAGTCCTTCCAAGCAGTTATTAGCAGATCAGGAAGTTAACTGGGAGAGCCTTCACCCTTTCTTTTTCTCCTTCTGAGGCAAGGGCTCACTGTGCAGCCAAGGCCTCCTGTGAATCTGTAATCCTCCCGCCTTTGTCTCTAGGGTGCTGGGATTACAGAGCTGATTAGAGACTTGAGTGGCTTCTAACAATACAACCTCTTTAAAAAAAAAAAAGACACTAAACAAATAGTAGTCACAAGAAGGGTGGAAGGTCTGATTTCCAGAGTCAACACTTTATCACAAGATGCACAGCTACAACAACATACACTTACAAGAAACGAAAAGACACCGAAAACTCTGTCTCATACATGGGGGGGAAGTGGTCAATTTTATCCCCAAAAGCAGCCAGGCACTACTCTTGACCAAGTAATTACTATAGTCTATTCAAACAAAACAGACTAAATAACTACTACACACCCATTCAAACAACTTAAGAATTAAACAAAATTATGAGATAGCTAGCCAAATTGAGAAATTAAGAATGGCAGTAAAAAAAAAAAAAAAATAGTTCTTAAAAATGGACGAACAGCCAGGTGGTGGTGGTGCACACCTTTAATCCCAGCACTTGGGAGGCAGAGGCAGGTGGATTTCTGAGTTTGAGGCCAGCCTGGTATACAGAGTCAGTTCCAGGACAGCCAAGGCTACACAGAGAAAGCCTGTCTTGAAAAAACCAATATATATATAT
>JADRCC010166009.1:0-14084 GCA_019843855.1 Hylomyscus alleni
CACACACACACACACACACACACACACACACACACAAAAACAAAAAACTACTGTGTGTGTAATTTTCTTTGACTCATGGGCAAGAGATGGTGTTTATGCAGGAGAATACAGCAAGGACTGGAAATCTTATGAAGGGGGCCCAGCCTTCACCGAAGCTGCACAGACTGTCTTCCATCTGTAGTTCTCAGTGGGGTGTGTCTGTTGATAATTCAAGGAAAGAGTTCTTTTTTTTTTTTTTTTAAAACATATGGAGAAAGAAATACCCTCATGTGTAGAGAAGAAAAAGAAAATAGAGTTTGTGTTCAGGTGGTTTATTTGTGAAGATTTACAGAAATATACCACAAAGTTCACCTAAAGCTTTTTAATTGCCAGCTGTGGGCTATAAAATATATGGGATTGGGTCCTGATTTCTGCGTGAGATTCTCCCTGTGGCTGTGTTGATTTTCTGTGTTGTAATACGAATGCATTTTTCCCTGTGACTGTGTTGATTTTCTGTGTTGTAATACGAATGCATTTTTTTCTTGAATTCTTAAGAAAAGGGAAGCATTGTCTTTTATATGTATCTGTGGTAAAGAAGGAGGAAAAGAGCAAGTGGGGACTGAACACATGGGTAAGGCGGGGAGCTCGGTAGCACCACACGTATGCTTCGTAGTGCCTGATGTTTTGTGTCTTCCAAGGCAGATGCCTTTTTGGGACTTACTGCTGTCTTTGATGTTCTGACTTAAACTACTAGTAAGTAGAAGAAACCAGGTAGTAGCCTCGTAGGGAAGCCTGTGGTGTATACCTTACCTAGCTTACAGCTTAGTGGGTAGTTGTGAACTGGAAGAAGCTACAGTGAACTAGAAAAAAGCAAGTTAACCTAAGATAAACCTAATCATTTTCATGTTTGGTCTATGATTCTGTAGTGGATCTCTCTCTCTCTCTCTCTCTCTCTCTCTCTCTCTCTCTCTCTCCTCTTCCCTCCCTCCTCTCCATACCTACCTATCATCTATCTATCTCTATCTATCTATCTATCTATCTATCTATCTATCTATCTATCTATCTATCTATCTATCTATATGGTATGTTATATATGCACTTGTGTGTGTGCACTTATGTGTGTGCACTTGTGTGTGTGTGTGTGTATGTGCGTGTGTGAGCCAGAGGTCTAGTGGCTAGTAGCCTAGTGGCTAGTGGCTTCTTCTACCAATCTCTTTCTTATTTTTTGAGATAGGGTCTTTCACTAAACCTAGGACTTACTGATTTTTGGAGACTGGCTGACCAATAAGCTCAGAAATCCTCCTCTCTCAGCCTCCTCTGTACTAGGGTTGGGGATGCAAACTATCATCTTTGGCTTCTTATATTAATGCTGAAGAATTCTCATGGTTGTATGGCAAGCACTTTACTAATGAAGGCATCTTCCTACATCTGCAATCTTTAAAAAAGTTATTATGCTCATGCAGACATGCTTTGAACCCCAATGACTAAAGAATTATTTGAAGGAATATTCTTTTTTTTTAAAAAAAAAACCTATTTATTTATTTACTTATTTATTTAATGTATATTTGTATATCATAGTTGTCTTCAGACACACCAGAAGAGGGCATCAGATCCCATTACAGATGACTGTGAGTCACCTGTAATGCGGTTGCTGGGAATTGAACTCAAGACCTCTAGAAGAGCAGTCTGTGCTCTTAACCACTGATCCATCTCTCCAGTCCAAGAATATTCTTTAATTTATTCTAAATGTAGAAATAATAAACACAAAGGATAGAAAACATGATTGTCTATGAAAATGGAATGCTTGGTTTTTAAACTGTCCAACTTTTGAGATCATTGCCCTTAGGGAAATACTCATGTTTGGGACTGGTAGAATTTAAGTTCATTCTTGGAATGACTTTGATTTGGTTTCATGATCAAGATTGAATTAAAGACAAATATTCACCTTGAGTTCTTGACACAAACTTGAAGTTGTACCGTGCCTTGCCTTGAATGCTACTCAGGGGAGTTTATTTAGGGTATGGGGAGGGGAGATAAGAGGGTAGCAGAGGCAGAGAAAGGCAGTGAGAAGGAGAGAGTAGAGAAGTAGGGGCCAGCCATGACTACATGGAGAGAGAGGAGAAAGGAATGGGGAGAGAGGGGAAACAAAGGGGCAAGAGGCAGGAGTAAGAGCTCTCTCTTGCTTTTTAATCACTATTAAAGATTATGAATGCATGTATGGGCTGGAGAGATGGCTCAGTGGTTAAGAGCACTGATTGCTCTTCCGAAGGTCCTGAGTTCAAATCCCAGCAACCACATGGTGGCTGACAACCATCTGTAGTGAGATCTGATGCCTTCTTCTGGGGTGTCTGAAGACAACTACAGTGTATTTACATATAATAAATGAATGCATGAATGAATGCATGTATGTATGTATCCCACCCTTCCTCCCCCCTCTCTTTGTTTATTTATTTACATTATCTCAGTCTTAGCTCATCCTTGGGTTGAATCTACACTTCAAATTAAAAGGGGGGCGGGCAGAAAAAAATCAACCCAAGCTGCTTGTGCGAGAGATCTATCTCCAGCCTTGATGGTATTTGAGATGGTCAAGTTCTCCATTTTAATTCACTACACTGGGGTAAAGTAGTGTTATGGTGCTTATTTTTAGTTATTAATGAGGTTGAATATCTTTCCGATAATGTATTAACTATTTATATGCAGGGTAAAAATTTTCTATATGTTTCCCATTTTCTATTGCATTGCTAGTCTTTGCCTTAATAAATCCATATCCCTTCCTCCACCCCCTACCTCCCGCCCTTCTCCTTTCCCTTCCCCTCCCCTCCCTTTGATTTGTGTTTTCTCTATTTTCATAGATTTTTTTTTTTTTAAAGACAAGGTTTCCCTGGCACTCGCTCTGTAGACCAGGATAGGATGGCCTTAAACTCGGAGATCTACCTGTCTCTGCCCTCCCAACTGCTGGTATTAAAGATGTGCATGTAAAGATGTCACATAACCTTTCTTTTTTGGAAAATTTCCTATCTATTTTGGCGCTTTAATTTTTTTCAGTTGAAGTATATTACTGTATTGACCCACTGCTCCCCAGCCTGAAATAGAGAGGGCATTTGAGATGGCTTTGCGTTTACAGATTAGTTTAGGAGCAATCGACATCTCTATAACATCTCTATAGGCTCAATTTGTCATTCTGTAGAGCTTTTGCATATCAAGTTGGCTGTTTCCTGGAATCCCCATCCCTCTGTCATTTCCAAACCGGAGCTGGCCCCAAGGGAAATCTATGTGAGATTTGGAAGGGAGAATTGAAATCAGCACTCCCTGTTTCTAGAGGTTGTCATGGTTAGAGGCAAGGAGAGGCAGATGCCGAGATGCCAGAGGACTCCAGCCATCAGCTCTTCTCCACGCTGTGTCCTCTTCTTCTCCCTCTGGCCCCACTGGTTAGGAACCACCTCAGTTTCACAGAGGCGGTCCATGCGCAGAGGCAACAGACTTCTTTGGCTTGTTTCTTCTCATTGCAGTATTGCCTTCAGCCTTTCTTCCCCCCAGATTCCCCTGAAAGGTACCTGGGTTAGGACTTAGGAGATGGTAAGTGAACTTTTTTTTTTTTTTTTTTTTTTTATGATCCTAAAATTCACTGGTTTGGGCTTTAGTTCCTCAGTTCCGTCTGCAAGGGAGCATGTCTGCGTTCTTTACTGAACGGATGCGCATCCTTCCCATCCTCTCGGCTCTTTTTACGTTCATTATGGCGGTACTGAAGTTTTCAGCACAAAGACTCTACATTCTTCTTTCGGGATTTATTCTCAGGTATTTTGTCATTTTGCTAGTCTATTATGAATGAGAGGTTCCTTCCACAGTATTCTAATTGGACTCATTTCAGCATCTTTGAATTGGTTTGTACCAACTCAAATTTGTATTTGGTACCCTTCTCTAGAAGACATACTCATGGCTTGCTCCATCCATCACTCATTTTGAAACTCATTTTTACACAGTGCCATCTTTGCAAGGATGCCTTTTTGAGTCGTTTTTCTTCTGTGCCCTTATTCTATTTTTTTACCCCTAACTCTGATTGTTATTTATCATCTCATATAGTTTTCTTATTGATCTTATTTGATTTTCTTCAGTAGATTATAAACTCTATAGGACAAGACATTTAAAAAAAATTTAGCTTGTTTATTGCTATCTAGCTGATGCTTAAAATGGCGCATGACAAATGATACTTAATGGATCTTTTCTGGGACTGAATATCTAGAAAGTGATTCATTTAAAAACATTGGAACTCGCCACACAGGCGAGGCTGTCTGGCCAGCAAGCCCCAAGGAGCCACTTGTCTCCACCTCCCCAGCTCTGAGATCATAAGCACATGCAACCATGTCCAGCCTTTTCTATGTGGGTTTTGGAACTCACACTCATGTCCTCTTGCCTGAAAGGCAAGCGTTTCACTGACTAAGTGATCTCCCAGCCTTCTAGATTGATTTTAATGGTTTACTATTATAATTCTGTGGATTAGGATGGCCAATTCTGTACTTTTCCTGTTTAAATGTCCATTCTCTGAAAGGTACTTATTTAGAGTCATTAAAAAAAAAAACCTCATCAATTTAATTAATAGTTTATATTCCAAAAATGTTATTATTAAATCAGCTGTGTGAATGCAAGACCATATTTTTCTGTGTAAACAGTGGCGTAATGACTAGGCTTCCCAGTTGGCTCACACCTACAATGCTGCTGTTCTATAAACATGCAGCCATGCCCAATTTCTGTAATGAAATTTCTTGTATGCAGACATGGGTGCTCCCCCATGTAATTGGCATTTCTCTTCATTGTCTGAATCATCTTTGGAGCCAACATTCCAACCCTATGTACTAATGATCTGTGATCAGGACTCTTTCTCCTGTGTGGATCTAGCTTGAGTTTGCAAGCTTGGGTTCAGTTGAATATGCAGAGGTAGATCTTATGAATGCCTGGCAGCTGACCAAATAGGAAGTATACTAGACGGCATTGGAGACAGGTGTGTATCTGGAGAGCTCACAGATTGCCAAAATGCAACAGATGGACACTCACGAGGGATATGGACCCTGCATTAGCAGATATTCTGATTGCTAACAATGAATGGGAAAATTGTAGGTCTTTATGAGAAACCTCACAAGTTTGGAAGTTTTTGCGGGAGTACACTCACATTTCAAACATGTTATAGACAGATAAAACACTTATTTAAAAAGTGTGAACAGAGTTTCTGTCACCCATTGAAACTTTGTAAAGTCTGGCAGCAGCAGAGAATTCTCTTCCTCCTGGCCCTAAGTGGGGCATTTGTGGCTATGGGAACGTCTGGGGGAGTTCTGATAGAAACATGGCCATGGGACGAGAGGGTAGCTGATCGCAGTAGTGGATCATTGACTCCAGCATCTCCACCTACCTTTCCTCTCACCATCTGAGCTCTGCATATTCCTCTGTTGACTTAAACCAAGAGAGGGCAGAGGATACGGTTGCTTTTGTCTCTGAAGGTCAGTATCCCAAGCCACTAAGTAGAGTGGAACGGAAGATAATGGACATTAAAGTCGAATGCAGTATCAATGACTATTCATTTAGATTAAGTAGCATGCTGACGAATACTGAGAAGGAAGCAAAACATGGTGTAGGGCGTTGGGACTTTGAGTTGAAGCATTTTTTAAAAAAGCCCTTGATATATATTTATTTAGATTTTTGTCACTTTGACATTATTACAATAGTGTGTACATAGATGACATGGATAGAAGTTATTTGAAAACTGAATGTAGCATTGCTCTGAGATGGACTTTGTACCCACTCAATGAGATGACATGAGTTCTTTGGAAGAGATCTCTCCCCACCCTGCCCCGCCCCCTCAAAAATAAGGAATATGACAATATCAGCACCATGGGATTTATTGCCAAGATTTCTCAGTTGTTGTATTCTTACTTGCTATGGTAGTTACTGTTATGTAACAAGTCACCCCCAGTAGTTAATGGATCCAAACAGCAATATTTATAACCTCACTTTTTCTGAGGGTCTTGAATCCAACACGGTTTAGCTGGGTGGTTCAACATCAGGGTCTGGGTTGTATCATCTGAAGTCTGTCTGAGGCTGTAGGATCTACTTCCAAAAAGGTGTTTGTACATAGCTGCAGGTTGGAAACCTCTGTTCCTTGCTCCATGGATTTTCCACTGGCCAAGTGAATGTCAAAATAGGATAGCTAGCCTATCCCATGCTGAGCAGCCTGAAGGAGACAGAGAATAAGAAGGCAACTAAGACACACACTGTTATGTCATTTAGCAGCTAATTTAAGTGGGACCTGGCATCTCTTCAGTTACATTGCACTGGCCACACAGACCTAAACCTGGTGGACTATGGAAAGGGCCCTTTTGGAGTTTTGCTAAAGTATATTCTATTTTGTTTTTATGTAACATTTTACTTTTCTATTTTCTTTCATTCCTTTTTTTTTTTTTTTTTTTTTCATTCTCCAAACTCAAGAGTGTATACAGCAGAAGGAGAGCTACTTTTGGATTCATGTCCACAGGCAATGCCAATGAGTTTTAATAAGAAATTCTTGGGCCTCTACTGGAAGGTGACCTTTGAACCATTCTCCCTTTCTGTAGAGAACCTTGGCATCCAGATAACCAAGACAGGAAGCAGTCAGGTGTAATGGCTCATGTCTGTAAGCCTGGCACCTTCAAAGCTGGTACAGGAGGACTGCTTTGAATATGAGGACAGAATGGACTACATAGTGGGTTCCAGGCCAGCTTGGGCTATAAAATGCTTGGTAGGAGGAGAGAGAGAGAGAGAAAGAGAGAGAGAGAGACAGACAGAGACAGAGACAGAGAGACAGAGAGAGACAGAGAGACAGAGAGACAGAGACAGAGAGAGACAGAGAGACAGAGAGAGAGACAGAGAGACAGAGACAGAGAGAGAGAGACAGAAAGACAGAGATAGAGAGACAGTCAGGAGACACAGAGAGACAGAGACAGAAAGAGAGACAGAGAAACAGAGACAAAGTCAGAGAGACACAGAGAGAGTCAGAGACAGAAAGAGAGACAGAGAGTCAGAGAGACAGAGAGATGCAGAGACAGAGACAAAGATGTAGAGACAGAAAGAGAGACAGAGTCAGAGAGACAGAGAGAGAGAAAGACAGAGATACTAAAAGAGAAATTAGAGTTTTCCTGTTTTTGCTCTGGCTCTATCATAAAGTATCACAAACTCACTGGAATCTGTACTTCCTTTCCTACCCTCCCTATCCCCCCCATGTGAATGAAAAGGGGGACTCCCAAGGAGACGTGTAATTATGATTCTTTTCTACAATTGATACAACCGTTGGCCTGATTTTTGGCTCCCAGATGCCAGGTGTTCCCGGGGATAAACAGAGATAAAAGTTTGGATCCCTTTCCACATCCCCAAGTCTTCCACCCCTGCCCTGATTTGCTAATGGATGCACAAACTTTGCTCATGTCTCCAGATTCTAATTTCATGCTTTTTTTTCAGTGTCACCTCAGTTCCAGGAGGGGAGCTTTTTTTTCTTTTTATTGAATTCCTCTTTTGGTTAGCAAATGGCAGTGATTCAGCTTGCTTGCATGTTGTCTTCTGGTGTGTCCACGTGTTGAGAATTCTGCATAAGCCCCAAGGAATTTAAGGACTCTCAGAACCAAGAGATAGGTGCTCCGAGGGAGCCATGAGAGTATACAAAGGCTGTTGCTAAGCAGCTATTTACAAATAAAGGCGTTTCTCCAACTGAACAGAACCCTCAAGTAAATGCTATCATTAAATGGTGACTACCTTTACTGCTGAGGAATTTACTATTGAGCCCTTTATTTATAGTGCAGATAATGGTTGCTTGAAAAGGGAGGAAACTGTGTCAAGGGACTTTTATGAGTGGTGGGGAAAAAAAAATGGGCTCTATGTTGGTTTGAAATGATGATCAAATAACGATTTCATCTCACCATCAGCCTGCCGTAAATCTGCAAGTCTGCTCTCTTTAGCGACAATGGGAAACGACAGGGAATCCCAGCCGGGTGGTTCCAGGCACTTGTCTTTCGTGCTGGGAAAAGTATCGACTAGGTGCACCAGACCCAAAAGTTCTGCAGGGCCAGTTTTTGTAAGACTTGGCTATTCATCTTGACAAACGTTACTCTTGGTCCATCACTTGAGAGTCCTCACTTCAGTAGTGCTAGCTCTGGGACATGGTAATCTTCTTAGGGTAAGAAAGGAAACACTCCGATACCCATGTTGTTTTTAGCCAAAGAAAAGAGAAAACAGAACAAAGCCAACTCCGTGCAGAGCTCATCCCTTGGATGTCCCACCCATTAATGGCCACTTGACATTAGACTCTAGAATCGGCATCTTGAAGTGAGATGATTCAGTTAGAACAACCATCAACTTCCTGCCACCCAAACCTCACGTCATTATTTTTTTCTCTGAAGACCTCATGTTTGAGAGATTTTTATCTAGACGGTGGTGTCTGCATTGCTGTGATTCATCTATTCCGCCTTCTTAGGCTTTTGTTCAAAATTATCCATATTTTGAACAGTGTGTCATGATCAACTACCAGAAAGCTATATAAACCGAACCCTGGTTGCTAATTAGCATTTCATGGCACCATCTACTGTTGTTGTCTGCTAGTTCTGTGTGCTAAGTATTGTTAAATAGCACGTGTACCTTCTCTATAGAGCTTTGGTACACTGGGCACCTCAAGAAAGGAAAGAAATGATTCTGGGTGGGTAGAATCTGCAAGGATATCAGGTCCAAGAGTGGGAAAACTCTGCTAGTTAAGGTTGAAATCCACCATGATAGATCTGGGCTTGGCACAATATGGGAGACTTCCTTCATTAGTGGGGCTTCTTCTCTGACATTGTCTGGGGAGTTCTAAGCTCTCACATATACCTTTACCTGAGGAATGTCAGGTAGCCTCAATTAGATTACAGAATCTATCTTCTTTCTCCTGAAAAAACCTGTTCAGCTAGCACCTGAGATTCCTGAAATGCTTCCTCATGCTAATGAGGCATTTTGGAACCCTACGCCTAAGGCTAACCAATGACCTTTGCCCTTCCTGGATGTTCCTACCATCAGTCTCCCAAAACTTTATAAATAAGCCTTGAATCACCCTAAGTAAAGTTGATCTGCCTCCTGATAGCTGGTCCCGGTGTGGTTCTTCACTGTAAGTTCTCACAGGGCTTCTGACACTACCCACTCCCCTCGTGGTCTCTGCTCCCACTGTTCTCATGGACCTTATTGGCCTATGATCCATGAGCGTGGGGAGACCCACAGTCGGCCCTGAATGTGGGGCATGAACCAACAATCCTGAGATTAAGAGTCTCTTGCTCTACCTACTGTGATCTGTTCCTGCAACGGCTCCAGCTGGGCCTGTGTCCTAGGCTTCAAGGCTCATCGCATAGGCCCTCCTACTCATCAAAACATAGCTTCCATGGGGCCCGAGGCAGTGAGCATGCGCTCGAGGCTGCTCCCAGACTGACTGCCCATTGACAGCTGGGTGTGGGCCAGACGCTCCAGTGCCAACCATTTTAAGGCTAGTTGATCCCACAGGTGAGTTGTTACAAACTCCTCAGTAGATTCTGACCTCCATGGTCATTGTCCTCCTGTCTATATCAGCTAACACCTTTTCTGGGGTCTGATGAACCTCACTGTTTGGTTCATCCTGTAGTACTAGTTCTGCTTACCAAAAGTACTCCTAGGTGCTCACATCCCACTCCCGATTCCACGCCAGGGAGCCGGCTTCTTACCCACTTAAACTCTGAGGATAAGTTGAGATTAGTTCAGTCCCAAGATCTCTAATCATTTGCTTTGCCTGATAAAACTGTGAGTTTTTCAACAGCATCTCTGTGAGAGCACTAACTATCCTGAAGGAACCAGCTACTAGATGGTTCCATTCGTCTTTCCAAGGATCAAGGCCGTGTGTCCTGGGTCATGGATGTGTTCACTTTTCTGTGCTGGGACTACTTCGCTTGTGGATTTGGTGACGATGTCTAGGTTTGTGTCTATAAATCCATAACACTGAAGATAACAGAGCCTGGGTGGCCAAGAAGTAGAAGGTAGCTGCTGGTAAGGTTCCAGCAGAAAGTGAAGACACTCATGTATGGGTTTTTCAGAAGGGTTAATATGTTTCCCTAGCTTATTAGTTTCAGATGGAAGGAAGCATTGTAGAGACTTAAATATATAGGAACGCTCCACAATGCTAGAATTCTTGTGGAACATTGTGGTACTGCTGCTTCTTAATGCCGTTGCTTTGTGGGTAATCTAAAGCTTTTGTTTGGCTGGCTCAGGATGTTTAAGCAGGGGTTACATTGCATTTGCAGCCAAAGATTTTTCCTGTGAGCCTCTCTAGCTCATGAATGACCCGAGTCTGCTACTTGTCACAAAGCAGTCACTTTGTGCCTTCGACTTATCTTGATTGCAATTTAGGCATGAGCCTTAAAGAAGGTTGCCTCTTAGTATCTTAGAGAGCATTATCTGTGTTTCTACTCTAAACAAAGATCTTTGTTTTGATCCTTCTGTTATGATCTGGTACCCCAGGTGGAACTTCAGTAGAATGAGTTTATGTGTCAGAAATTAAGAGGATTTTCAATTAGAGTGGTAATGAGGATGCATATGAGCTTGGCAGACAGGGTGCCTGAGGCAGAACAATGGGCCCAGAGATGGACATGTCATTTAAGAATAGCATTTATTCTATTTTTATTTATATGTATCTCTGTGTGTAGACGCACAGGATGCCTTGAGAGAACAGAAGAGGCCATCTGGTCCCTTTTGAGCTGCCTAACATGAGTGCTGGGAACCTAACTCAGGCACTTTGCCAGGAGAATGGGTGCTCTGAACTGCTGAGCCATCTCTTCAGCATCACTTAAAAATTATTATTTATTATTTTCGTCTATGTGTGTTTTCATGGTGTACGGTGTGGACATGTGTGTCACAGTGCACCTGTGGAAGTCAGAGGACAACTTTGTGGAGTTGATCCTCTCTTTTCGCCTTCATGTATGTTCCAGAGATCTAACTCAGGCTTGCGTGGGAAGTATGCATCTCAATACCTAGAGAGTGTGAATATTTTCGGTTACCTAGAAAGAGGAAATAAAGCTGCTGTGGAATTAAAGCTGCTAACATGCTGATCTAAAAGCAGAAAGATTACCCCAGGCTATCTGGTGGGTCTGAAGCAACTACAAGTGTTCTTGGTAAGTAGAAGTCCTTGTCCTAAGTCAGAGGAGATGTCAGAGACATCTGGTGGCTTAGAGAGAAGGTGGAAAGAGACTATGAAGCGCATATATAAGCAAGGGGTCTCTAGAAAAGGCTAGGGAACATATTCTGTAGAGTTTCCAGAGAGCAACCTAGCCCCAAGACCTCTAGATTCTCGCCCCATGAGGCCCATTTCAGACATTAACTATCAGAACCATACGACAATAAATTATAAACCTGTGTTCTCTTCAACTATTAAGCTTGTTGCAAATTATTAGAGCAGCAACAGGAAACTAATACAATATCCAATAAAATTTACAAGAGAATTTTCAGGTGAAATCATATCAATTCTGCACTTTTTTTTTTTTTTTAAATCCCTCTGAGAGGCTCTGGCCATTTGGAACATCTCAGAAAATGGAACTGATACCCAAGTTGAAATAATGCACCTTCTTTTATCCTTCCAGGTTAAACAATCAATTCTTTAACCCAGTGGTTCTCACCCTTCCTGATACTGCGACCCTTTAGTACAGTCCCTTGACCATAAAATAACTTTTATTGTTACTTCATAACTGTAATTTTGCTACTGTTGTGAACTGCAAAGTAAATGCTTTTGGAGATAGAGATTTGCTAAAGGGGTTGCGGCCCACAGGCTGAGAGCCAATGTTTTTATCTCCTATTTTAGCCAAATGTTGACACATAATTGTATGAATTCTTTAAAGATAATTTAGGGAGCAAGAGACTTCTTTAATTTTCTACATATAGTTGAATCCAGCTTGCTTCTCTTGTGGGCTTTTGCCCAGTCATAATTGGGACATTGAGTAGGCTCTGAGAGACACCTGGAGAGTGGGAAAGGTCCTGGCCAGTCTACCATGGTGATCTGCTCTGTGGTGCTGTCTTGGCTAAACGTACAACTCTATTTAAAGGCAGGTGGCCCTGCCAGCAGCTCCATTTCTTTACGATGTATTTAGCTACCGAAGCCTTTGCTGAATGAGTCTCTCTACATACAGGACCTAGGAGTGCTTTTCTTAGTTGCTAATAGACCCACCCCTCTCCATGAATCCATCATTACAGGCATACTGCTATCGAGATCACACACTCATCTCGAATCTTCATTTCATTTTACCTGTCCATCCGGCTTCTCTGTTGCAGAGACTCTTCCACGCTCAGAGCAGTTGGATAACCCCATCTACCTCCCCTTGGATGGTCACTTAATTCTCTCAGTGTATTTAGGCCAGGGGTAGAAAACTGACCTAATGATCATATTCATTGTCACGACCTCTTGTTTTTCTTTGGTATTCATGGTTGTATCTTGTACAGAGTTTAAAATTGGAGTAAGTTGCTACATTTTCAATGAAGATTTCATTTGACCATGTCTAGGGTTATTGAGAACTCAACAGAAATGGCAAGGTGGGACTTTTATTCTTCCAGGCTATAGCTGGCTTGGGCGGAGCACATGGTTAACATGTTTTCTGCATCTGCACACTCCCCAGCATCCCCTGTCTTATCTTCATCACTGAGTCAAAGATCAGTTACTTGCTATCATATACCAAATTTACTTTGTTCATTTATATTATTTTTCTAGTCTCCACAGATGTGACAATTTATAAACTTTGGTCTGATTTTTAGTATTTTAGTACACCCGAAATACCTCTTTCTCCCCTCTTCCCCCTTTCTTCCTTCCTTTCTCTTTCCATCTCTCTTTCTCAACTTCCCCTCTCCCACGTATGAGTGTACATGTGTGTGTGTTTAAATTCAGTCATACAAAGACTCCATTGAAATATACAGAGAACTCATACATAAACAAAGGTCTGGCTACCAGCCTGGTAAGGAATTGAAAGGTAATAGGACAGGGTAGATTGTGTTCTATGGAGGGCTTAGCAGGAATAACAAAGTCCAGGTGCTTTGCAGCCGGTCATCATGCTGCGTGATGCTATCAGCAAGCTATTTTCACTGACTATGACTCCCCTGATGAGGGGGAAATACCTAACTCATTGTGTGGCTTGCTGAGTCTGTGGTCATGCTTGCTGGATGAGTAAGTGGAGTGAATGAGGAAGCCTTGGGCCTCTCTGTGGTAGAGGAATAAGATGTGAGCATCTTGACCATAGTTAGAAATCCTTTGTGAGGCAGGATTATGTCCAATTATACCAAATTCATTATGATTTCTATAAAAACAGTCTCAAAGTGTTGTATTATAGCCCATTAAAACAAAGGTACAGCATGATTTAAATCAATTTGTGAAATTGATGAACCAGAAGATTTTTTAAAATATTTATTTAGTGTGTGTGTGTGTGTGTGTGTGTGTGTGTGTGTGTTTTCTGTGAATTTTCTCCTCCTGTGTGATGGCTAATTTTATATATCAACTTGGCTGGGATGAGGGATACCCAGATACTAAGTAAAACCTTGTTTACAGGAATGTCTATGATAGTATTTTCAGAAAGGACCACTTCTTGATTTGCTATGCTAAATGAAGATAGATCTGCATTAAGAGATTCATGGAGGGCTGGAGAAATGGCTCAACAGTCAAGAGCACTGACTGATCTTCCAAAGGTCCTGAGTTCAAATCCTAGCAGCTACATGGTGGCTCATAATCATCCGTAATGAGATCTGACACTCTCTTCTGGTGTGTCTGAAGACAGCTACAGTGTACTTACATATAACAATAAATAAGAGCGGAGCGAGCAGGGCTGAAGGGAGCAGGCCCACCTCGAGAGAGCAGAGGTCCTGAATTCAAATTCCCAGCAACCACATGGTGGCTCACAACCATCAGTACAACTACAGTATACTTATATACATAAAATAAATACATTTTTTAAAAAAGGAGAGAGATTTATGGACGGATCAAAGAGAAAAATGTCAGAGGAAGAAGTAATTCCCACCTCCCTCTCCTTTTGCTGGGTAGTGGGACATTGACACTTAGTTGTTTTTTTTTTTTT
>JADRCC010166011.1:0-10484 GCA_019843855.1 Hylomyscus alleni
TGTAGGGGACCCTGTACTCAGTTCAATGGATGGCTGTGAGCCTCTACTTCTGTATTAGTTAGGTACTGTCAGAGCCTCTCAGGAGACAGCTATATCAGGCTGGAGTGCCCTTCCTTCAGTCTCTGCTCCATAGTTAGTCTCTGCAACTCCTTGCATGGGTATTTTGTTCCCCCCTTTTAAGAAGGAATGAAATATCTCCCTTTTTCTTGACTTTCTTGAGGTTTGTGGGTTGTACTTTGTTTATTCCTAAGGCTACTTTCATGTCTGCCTCCTTTCTTTACAAACACATTTTATGTTATAATGAAGGAGACACATGAGCTTTTAAGATTGTGATAATTTTCAAATGGGAAGAAAATAAAAAGGTAGGGCTCACTGAGAAAAATCTCACAGAAACATAAAGGACTATAGTAGAAGACAAGCGTGAGATTAAATTTATAACTTAATGAGCTGGAAGAACCCTAGAGAATAGTTGTATATTAACTTTCAAAGACAGTTAAGTCTCAGAATCTGAAAGACATCTTGGGTTTTAAACACTGGGGATAATGTATTTATTTTACATCCATAGGAGAGGATTATTTCCTTCTTGAAATGTGAGACTCCAAAATTCTGATTCCATTGTTAAGGATTATTCATTCTAAATATTCACCCCTCTAAACTATGAGGTTCTTGCTATTTCCCTTTTAGATTTTATTGACTATAGTAGGTCCTATTACTTGGGAGTTCATAGGTGCTTTTTACTGTGGCACCTCAGAGGTACAAGCAGGAGAAAAGGGAAAGCAAACACCTATTAACTAGTAGTAAATGATATCCCTTTAGATACAGAAACCCCATGCTTAAATTTCAGGTAATATTAACAGGCATATAAATATACTTAGCATTTTAGATAGGTATTTTAATTGTGATTTTATTAGCCCATTTCATAGTAAAATAAGACATATGAAGCAGATATAACTAAATATCAGCGTGTTTCAGATCTAGTTGGAAATTTAGGGATTGCTACATTATTCTCATCTCAACATGAGCTAACTTAAAAAAAAAATACCTATTGTTTGACTATAGAGTCCTGAAGAGAAAAAAGGAAAGAAAAACAAAGTTTTGACCTTCATGCACAGTGTTATGTGGTGAAAATGAAGGGGGTAATTTCAGTGAAATTATATTAGGACATTGCCTGCTTTTCAGAGAGCAAGATGAACTGTTCTGTACTTACAAGTTTCTGGAAAATAATTCATACAGTATTTAATATTCTGATTTGAGAACAGCATCACTGAAAGACTATAATTTTAATTAATAAATGCTTTTTATAAAATGATCACTTTTCTAAATAATTATGATTCAAAAACCTGTTCTTCAAATTAATTTTAAAAGTTTTGAAATAGATGAATTGGGCTGTAAGGATAACATTGTTTTATAAATCTGACAGAAGGGTCAAGTAAGTATGTACTCGTGAAATTTTTATATTGCATGCACGTGGAATTAAAAGTCTGTAATACTTCAGGATAATGGTTCATATGCTTCCATTTCAACAGATGATGGTGCTAACTTCCAAATGGGAACTTCTCCAGATCAGAATTGCCCTTGAATAGTTTAATTACTATCTCTGTAACCACATTCTAACTATTAATTTTTTGAACAGCTCCCAAATCATATCAGCAG
The DNA here is from genome assembly GCA_019843855.1 of Hylomyscus alleni. NCBI lineage: Eukaryota > Metazoa > Chordata > Mammalia > Rodentia > Muridae > Hylomyscus > Hylomyscus alleni. Next base: position 1,654 of record JADRCC010166011.1, read on the forward strand.
TCATTATTTTTAATTTTAATGTGGCTGTATATTTACCTGTAGGGATCTATTAAGAAAAGAGAAAAATTTAATCATTTAGGTAGATGGCTTTTAAGTCAGTGGCTGTATGTTCTCTGATTCAGTATTCAAGATAGGTTTATTCCTTTATTCTACAAACTCAGTGTGTAGACTACAGCCTTGCATTAATGTTTTATGACTGCAAGACTACCTCACTGCTCTAAATCCTGTGTATTACATGTATAAAGAGGAAGGAGAATGCTCTCTAAAGACCCTAACCACTTTAATTAGACAAGTGTGTCAGGTGTCTGTCTAGCTCTCAGAGGTTCTGAAAAAGGCATCACTTTTAGCTGAGACTATGGCTATGTCGTATGTGTGGGTATTCCTATACTAAGAAAGAATAAGAAACTGATGTTACTGGATTAACAATTCAATAACATGTAATAAAGCTACTAACTTCTCAGAGTTGGTAAATTAGGATTATAAAAACTTAAAATCTTATCAAAATTTTATTTTTTGAATACCACATACTTTAATTTGGCTAACACTGACACCTCACAGCATTTGAAAAGATATCAGTCCTTTATGTATTAAAATATTAAGAGCTATTAAATGGGAATAATTCCTCAAACAATACATGATGATAATGTAACTTAAGTAATCTTCACATGATCATGCAGGTTTCAAATGACGAATAAAGGGACTATAGATATTAAATTCCCCACACTTATTATACTTATTTGTGTACTGAAGAAATATAAAAACCACAGCAAGGCAGAAAGGATTAAAGGAAGGGAAGATAGCACTTCAGGAAACGGCACCTTCTTCATAGTGTCCAACTGCTATTACTTTCTAGCTACTTTTTCCAAAATTCTTCTTTTATTCTGAAGGAAATATACCTTTTCATGTTTATTCATTGCTCCCTTTAACCACTTAAAGGTCTATATTTTTAAAGTAGATTCACTGTATATTTGATAGTGTTGTAGTATGCAGACCAAAGTGACTACAAAATTTCATATTTATATTGATAAGTAAGATGTTTCCTTTTTCATAAGTCTTATTAAAGAATAAGTCATCCATTTTATAACTATGCAATAAAATATAAGATCTGCCTGGATAAATATTCACAACATCAATTAAGGTAAATAATCTCATTCTCTTTCCATTTCTTTAATAAATGATAAAAATTAAAATCTCATTACTAAATAATTTCTTAAATTAAGGTCTCTAAAGACCAGAGGAAAGACCAGAATATAGTTTGCTGGTATTAATCTTTAAAGACAGTGCTTGAGATATGACTTCCAGCACCTGCAATGTCTTATCTGCATCTTCATCTCTCCTGACTCCAAAGTTAAGTAAGAAAATGACCATTCATTCAGACATGTAAAATTGAGAATATTTTCACACTCACTTACATATGCAGGTGAGAGTACAAGGGTGCTATTTATGCAAAGAACGGGACCAATAAGCGATAAAATCTAAGGATGTAGGACGGTAGGGAGAGATTGGGAGCAAGGTCCAATGTTATATATATGAAAATAACAAATGTGGTATTTCATGTATTACTCAATAATATTATTATCATTCTAGTTAGCCTAAAAGTGAAGCAAACTGAAGTTTCATGCAGCAGTTAACTTTCTTCAGGACATTAGACAATTTGCATTCTGAGTATTAGGCCAAGTCATATGAGCAAAACTTGCTTCAGTTCCATCTGTGTATAGGCAAAAGGCTTAGGCTGCATACAGTCAGGAGGACAGCTCCTACTTGGAAACATCACTCTAAATAAATCTACAGTAAATCCATTCCTATTTGTTATACCTGGGTGGAAAATACCTTTACAGAATAACTCAAGTTATGGAGAAACATTGGGTACAAGACTTTTGCCATGTTTCCTTAGAGAAACATGTGTGTTGTCTCATCATAAGCTCTCAGAATTCTCTGCACGTAGCTTCATTCATAGATGGTGAATATTTGTTATTTATATTTATTTGTATATTATATATATTAAGTATGTGTAATATACATGATAAATATGCAATACATAAATTCATAAGTTATAATATACATACATAATATAATACATCTTATACACATATATTATATGTGTATAAAAAAATTTTTAAAAAAAGAGTATTCTCCCCATGAATTTGATTATGTATATCTATGTATGTCTTCTTTCTCTTTCTTTGCAGAAAGCTCATTATCTGCATGAAGACCAAAATCCCCCACAGAAAACCAACTACTTCACTTACATAATTTCTGTGCATACTGGGAATAAATAAAAACAGAGGTAAATAAAAGTTTACTGATAAAATTGAGAGAACTCAAATTTTATTTCAAGTATTATTAATTATCTTTAATCTTTTTTATAGTCCAGACTTTATATCCCTCCTGGCCCACCCTCTGCCAGTTCATCATCCTATTTCTCCTCCCTCTGCTCCAAGAGGATATCCCAACCTCACTACCCCACCCCACCCCATAATGCCAGACCCCAACCAAGTCTCTGGAGGGTTAGGTGTGTCTTCTCTCCCTCAGGCCAGACTAGGTAGTCCTCTGCTGTATGTGTGTTGGGGGGCTTGTAAAAGCTAATGGATGCTGCCTGCTTTGTGGCTCAGTATCTGAAAGATCTCAGGGGGGTCCATGTAAGCTGAGACTGGGGGTTTAAGTCCTCTCCTTGTCTGGTTTCATATGAGTTTGGCAAATTCTGTCTCTGACTCATACTGTCATATCACTTTCTAATTAGTCAGTTTGTCTACCCCTCAACTAGAACTCACTTTGAAACATGGCTGTTTCTTTGTACAAACTTACATTTCTTTCATTATTTGGGATTGAAAATATGTACTAAGGGTACGTAAGTATTCCAAGCAGAGAGATTAAAGGTGTTATCATTCCAGACAGATCACACAGACCCAGAATGTCATTGTATGTGATCTCTTGCCAGGGCAACCATGTTACTGGATTAACATTTCTCTATGTAGAGGATTGCAAAGTCAGTCATCAATTCGAGGAGAGGCCCTTGGCCCTGTGAAAGTTCTGTGCCCCAGTGTAGGGGAATGACAGGGCTGATAAGTGGGAGAGGGTGGGGTGGCAGGCATGGGGAGAAGGGAGGCAACAGGGGTTTGTTCTTGTTGTTTTTGTTTGTTCATTTGTTTGTTTTTGGAGGTGAAACTGGGAAAGGAGAAATAAAAAACAAACAAACAAAAGAAAAGTATAGACATATCAAAAAGAATGATCCAGCTTTTTCTTAAATATAAATGCCTAACGTTTTCCTGCTTCAATTTTAAAATTTGGCTTTATTTATAAAACAAAGTGAAATTGCAAAAACAAAACAAAACAAAACAAAACAAAAACAAAAAACAAAAAACAAAACATTTCTCTATATCTTCTCCCTTACCATTTAAGTTAAAAGTTGTACATAGTTTAAGTATTACAATAAAAACTGTCAGGATTCCCGCAAAATAACAGTCTTAATGTCCTTATCAAGGTCTGTTGATGTTATGATCTTTCATAACTACAGACTGATCATCAGTCCTTCAGCAAATACCCATCTCAGCGTCAAGGTTTTTCAATCTTACAGTCTCAGGAAGTATCTGTCTTTTTCATCCAGTTCATTAAGCTGCCCTTATGTAGGGGGGTTGAGCATTCTGCATTGTATACAGTACTGTCTTTCTGCTTCTCTTTTTTCCTTGAGTTTTGTCTTTCATGTGGAACTTTCACTTATTTATATCAGACATTTTCAATCTTGATGAAACTCATCAACTGGAAATATAGACAAAACCTCTTCCCTAACTTCCATTATAATGTTAAATAATCTTTAATGTACACAGGATTAACTAATTCAGCAGTTTTTTCTTTGTTTACTTTTCTACCACCCAGTGTCTTTCAGCAACTGTTATTCCAGAAATACTGACATTCAAGATATTTAAAGTTGGTAAAGCATTAGCCAATGTATTTATGAGAGTTCTTATTCCCATTTTAGTTTATTAAGCTTCTCATGTTTTAAGTTTAAGTTTCTCAAATTCTGCAAAATAAAATGCATCCATATACCAAATTTCTTTTTTTTTTATTCCTTTGTTCTAAGCAATGGAAAAGTTTCTTTTTAAATCTTTGTTATTAACATAATGGATTTTAATGAAATTTTGAGTTTTCTAACTTATTTCCTATTATTAATTGTTAAATCTCTTCATTTCCATGTGCCAAAGGACCAGACAATCCAGTATGAGATTGAATATGAGTGGTATATAATGGATAACTTCTGTTTTGAATTGTCCATTTGAATTGTGTAGATGATGATTTCTGAATTATCAGAAATGAGTTCAGTACTTTCTATGTGTAACAGAAACCTCTGTATATTATGAGTCAGTATTATATTTATAAGTTCAGAAAAGTCTAATAAAACTATAAGAATTTTATATAACTGATATTGAACTGAAGCATATGGGCTTTGAATTTCTTTACTTATATTTCCTGACTTATATACCACCATTTCTGATTTATTTGCATTGGTATAAAGTGCATGAGTTTCAGAAACTGGACTATCTTTCACTATATGGAAGAGAATATAATTCAATCAGATGTAGAGGAATTTTAATAGAGCAACATGGATACTCTGGTAAGGGATGGCATCTAAGCACCTATATCTATATGATCCAGCTGGAATGATAAACCTTTAATACCCCTGACTGGAATACAAGCATGCCCTTAGTACACAACTTTTCTCTCAGAGAAGGAATATGAAGTTAGTTTGTAAAAGGAAGCAGTCATTCTTGAAAATGACTTATAATTGAGGGGCAAAGTGACTAATCAGAGAAAGATTTGACTGAATAAGTCAGAGATATAGTATGCTCAACTCACATGAGGAAAGACAGGAAAGGGAGCACTTAAGAGCAGCACAGGCAATGTCATTTAGTCAGTTCACCAGGTGAGTGCAGTTTACTTGAACCAGTTCAGTGAGTGTAGTTCACAAAGCAGAGGAAGTTGAAGGCAGAGAATGAGAATGAGCCAGATCAGAACAAATTGCCAAAGTTAATAATACTGCTGTCAAATAGAGCTATTTTATGCTATTTACTAAAATAAGATATAAACACTGAAATAATCCAGTTTGTAATTTATAACATATTTATATTGAATTTTATAAACATTCATGTTTTTCCATGTTGAAACACACATTATATGCATGTGTCTCTATGTGGGACTCATCTGTCTATCTCTCTGTCTTATCTATGAGTGACATTATTCGTCTAGTGAAGGTCTATTAGTCTTTATTATATACTACCATTATCCACTGAGAGATTTTTCTGGCAATCATATAAGTGACAGAAAACTTTGAAGTTTCTTTTGGATAGGTATGCATAGTATTTTTAATATATTTCAGTGGGTATATGAACTTGTGTGCATGAGTGAATATATACATGTATGCATACATATAGCTGCATATGTGTGCATGTAGATGCTAGTCATTGATAATAGATGTCCTCAATCACGCTCTGTCTTAATTTTGACACAGATTCTATCAGTTAACCAGATCTTATCAATTTGTCTTGGCCTGCAGTCCCTGTGTGCTTACAGAATCCTCCTGTCTGCGTGTCCCCAGATCTGAGATTTCAGATATGTCACCTCATCCATCTTTTTATGTGTGTGCTGATAATCTGAACTCAGAATCTTATGTGTGTTTTCCAAGCATTCAATATCCCAAAAATCTCACCACCTCCATTTTTACATTTTTTTTGTTTGTTTTTTGTTTTTTTCAAGACAGGGTTTCTCTGTGTAGTCCTGGCTGTCCTGGAACTCACTCTGTAGATAAGGCTGGCCTCGAACTCAGAAATCTGCCTGCCTCCACCTCTCAAGTGCTGGGATTAAAGGCGTGCACTGCCACTGCCAGGCTCTTTTTACATTTTTTAACTAGCAAAGATTACTTGCTTTCCTTTAGTGTTAGGTAATACAATGAGGGCAACACAAAAATATTTCTCTCAGGAAAATAGTCAGGGAAGAATAGTTGGAAAGGAACCAGAACCTTCTGGACCTGGATAATAAAATAGACCTTTCATTTAAAGCTTTCTGAAAAGAATCAGCAAAAGGTTTGAATTAGGAAAAAAAATCAAAGATGGCTGGAGAGATGGTTCAGCAGTTAAAAGCACTGACTATTCTTCCAAAGGTCCTGAGTTCAAATCTCAGCAACCACATGATGGCTCACAACCATCTGTAATGAGATTTGACGCCCTCTTCTGGTGCATCTGAAAACAGGTACAGTGTACTTAAATATAATAATAAATAAATTTTTAAAAAGAAAGAGAATTAGAGAAAAAATCAAAGAAACAGCAATGGCTGTTGTAATGTAGCAAGCATAATAAAGATTGGTATGAGATTAAAATCAAAAGCCAAGATATATCAGATATAAGAATCCAGTGATATTAACTCATTAGGAAATATATTCAGTTCTAACCTGGAATGTACCCAGAAAATGGCTTGATTTCCAGTATGGGCTCTCTTTATCCTGTTGAGAATTGGCAATGAAAGTGGGAGACTACTTTGGGTAGTAAACCTACTTGACTGCAGATAGTGGTTTACATTTAGAACGATGTGAGGTAAGAGTTTATAAGAAATTCCTCAAAGATTGTATTAAAACTTGAAGAAAGGAGAATAATCAAAGGCAGTGCCAAACAACTTGGTATGTGTGACTGAATATTTCATACCACACTTCGATGTGATAATCTAGAGAACTAAGAAATATTACCTCCAGAGCATATTAATCATTAGATACTGCAGGAAGCCATAACAAGGTTACTGAGGTAATGAAATTATTTCGTACCTTTAACACAATAAATTATAAAGACATCTTCATCTGCACATTCAAGAGACATAATTACCTCACAAAAATTTCACAGCACATCTTACCCAGAATGTATTTTAAAGACAAATTAATAAAAAAAAACCTTAATATCCCAACTGGGAGCATTTGTGTATGCCATACTCGGTGTTTTTACAATCAATGATTAGTTACTATCATTTGTCATCAATTGAAGTATGTAAGTACTCTGAAATTTTAAATATTACTAAACATTCTCTGATTTTAAAATATCTTATATTTATTTATTTTCCCCTGAGTTCTAAGTTTTTGCATGTCTAGATAAAAATTATTCATTCATTTTATCCTTTAAAAAAATTGGGGTTTATGAAATATTAATTTGGAAGGTAATATACTATATTAAGGCTGGAGTATTTTGTGCAATGTGCACACTTCTTCTGCCAATAAAAGGCTGTAGGTATATGAGCTTGGACAAGAAATAGGGAAGTGGAAGTTCCAGTACAGAGAGAGGGGATTTCTGGGAAAGAGTTGGAGGTGCAAGAGATGTATCCAGAAAGCTGAAGGAGTTGGTCACATGAAATTGAAGAGAAGTAACCAACCAGAGGGTAGGTCTCAGAATAGAACAGATAGGTAATTAAGTTCTAAGCTAGTTAGGAAACAAGCAAAAGATATTGGCTTAGAAATTTATTCATATATAATTCAGTCTCAGAGTCATTTTTCTGTGAACCAAGAAACAAACAAGAAAATAATTTGTTTAAAATATATACTTATGAACATATTATCATTCCCTATGTTTTAAAAATCCAATCATTTCTAAAGATTTACTTACTAGTTTTAATGAATATCTTCTATTTATTTTAGATTTGTTCATTTATTATGTATATAGTATTCTACCTACATGTATGCCTGCAGGCTAGAGGAGGGTACCAGATTTTATGATACATGGTCAGGAGCAACCATGTGGTTTCTGGGAATTGACCTCAGGATCTCTGGAAGAATATTCAGTGCTCTTAACACCTGAGTCATCTCTCCAGCCCAAGTGTCTTCTAATTTATGACATAACACTTGGTCAAATTTAAATATTTACCCAAACCCTAAATTTAACTGTAATATTACTCTTATTTAATATCATGTAATAAACATGATGAAGAAAATTAATGTATACAATCAAGAGAATTTCACTTGATCAAGAGTTATAAGTACATATGTCAGCAGCTCCTATTATGTAATTCCTGTGGTATAGGCATCTTCTAAAAGCACATGCAATAAGTGCAAAAGGAAAGGAAAGTGACTTGTCATGACAACTGCTGCTAAGAAGCCAAGGTTATTTTAAATTTCATTATACTATGTTTTCGGTGTGTGTGTGTGTGGTGTGTGCATGTGCAGGTATGTTTATGTGAAATATATAGATGCAAATATTCTGGTGTAAGCATTTATGTATGTTAATGCCAGGAGGACAGGACTGTTCCTCCATCTCTCTTTGCATCTTGTTGCCTTGATACAGGTTCTCTTTGTTAACTCTAAGTTCACTGTTTTTGGTGATGCTAATGACAAGGAAGCTCTGGGATCTATCTGCCTCTGCTTCCTAGTACTGGGTTTACAGATATGTGAAGCCATGTGGATTTTCAGATGGGTGCTGATAATTTAAACTGGGTTTCTCATGTTTGCTGAATAAGTATTCTTATGCACTTAATATCTTCCCACCTCCATAAAAGTTGACTATGACCAACTGCTGAAATATTACAGAGAGTTATATGATGACTAACCATTTCTAAAAGACTATCCTAAAATGGGTCCTCTTATGAAATTGAAAATCTACAAGCAATCATTCAGAGTGGGGATAAATGGAGGTGGTGAACTATATATCTTGAGGAACAGTTATTCTGAAGTGAAGTTTTATTATCAGCTGCTCAGATTGTAAAATTTTAGAAAAATATAGTCCAGCCCTCAACACTCTCAGATCTTTTGAAAGATTTCTTGAATCATTTACCCTCAGACAATATCACACACACACACACACACACACACA
>JADRCC010166022.1:0-13990 GCA_019843855.1 Hylomyscus alleni
ATCATCCTGAGTGAGGTAACCCAATCACAAAAGAACACACATGGTATGCACTCTCTGATAAGTGGTTATTAGCCCAGAAGTTCGGAATACACAAAGTACAACCCACAAACCTCCAGAAACTCAAGAAAAAGGAAGATATTTCATTCCTTCTTAAAAGGGGGAACGAAATACCCATGCAAGGAGTTACAGAGACTAACTATGGAGCAGAGACTGAAGGAAGGGCACTCCAGTCTGACATTGAACTGAGTATAGGATCCCCAATGAAGGAGTTAGAGAAAGAACCAATGGAGTTGAAGGGCTTGCAGCCTCTTGGGACGAACATCAATATGGACTGACCAATGCCCTCAGAGCTCCCAGAGATTCAACCACCAACCAAGGAGTACACATGATGGGACTGATTGTTCTAGCAGCATTTGTATAGTGGAGGAATGCAAAGTCGGTTATCAATGGGAGGAGAGGCCCTTGGCATTGTGGGGGTTCTGTGCCCCAGTGTAGGGGAAGGACAGGGCAGATGGGTGGGAGAGGGTGGGGTGGCAGGTATGGGGAGGGGGGAGGCGGCAGGGGTTCGTTCTTGTTGTTTTTGTTTGTTCATTAAAATAAATAAATAAATAAATTTATCTTGTTTACCAATCCATGACATCATATTATGACGGCAGTTTGAATGAACTGACACACTCTCTGTGAACATGGAATATGTCTTCATTTTTAATTCTTAAAGTATATTTAATTGGAGTTTAAAAAAAAAAAGTACATGGTCTTACTATGCTGTCAGAATTCAGGCCTCCCCCTCCTGCAGGCCTGGTTATGTGGATTTGTACCTGTGGTATTTGTCTGCCTCTTCCACCCATGTCCACTCTTCCCCCAGAAAACCCTGACACAGCATCTCTTGGTTAGCCCTGATTCCTGCTTCAAGGGTCCACGGGCAAGCTGTCTGAGGCCTGAAACCACAGGGTATCCATTCATGGAGAGCTGTTAAATACCTCTGCTCTAGAGGGAAGAGTGGATGAATGTTGCCTTTGGGGACCTCAGTAGATAGGAGAGTTGAAACTAAGGATGAAAACACTTTAAAACAGAAGGTCTCCTTCCCTCTCCCACATCAGAAAAAGAAGTAAGAGAGAATAATCCAGAAGGCTAATTCATCAGAGGAGAATCAGCCCTGCTAAAGACCAGTTTCAAAACAAACAAACAAACAAACAAACAAACAAACAAGCCTCATTTACTCCCTATTTCCTGGGCAGCAGAGAGGAGGGTCACTTCAGTCCAGAAATCTGGAGCCAACCTGAGCGGACTAGGGAGACCCTGTCTGGAAACAATGATGGCAAAAGCTAATAAAAATACAGAAACCAAAGACAGGATTTCAGGGAACTCTTTCCAGTCTAGACAAACCATGCATCACAGTGAACTACAAGCTGGGATTTGCCTTCATCTAATTGCCTCTCCATACCTTCTCCCCCAGTGAGCCTTGACCTGAGGCTACCTGCAAAGACAGTGTCTTGGGAACCTCTTGCTGAGTTCTATAAATAGGACCTGGGGGTGTGTGTGTAAAAATAGCACCTATAACTACGGAAAAGCGAGATTTTAATTAGAATGGTCATGCAGGAGTAACGACCAAAGCGAGGCAGATCCAGATGAGCATAACCATGAGTTAACCGTACAGCCAACGGCTATGCACGTAGCCTGTCTTCACACACTGTTCCTCATTGCCTCACCTCTACATCCCACAGAGTCCTTTGCTCTGCTTCAATTTCCTGTACCAGAGAGAGTTCGTAGAAATGTAGGCCTGTACACTACTGCCCCAAAGGACACTTTCCATTCCACCTTCCCAAAAAAGTGCTAAAGACTGAGAAAGAAGACAGAGCTGGCGGTAAGAATAAAATCCTTTGCAAAAAAAAAAAAAAAAAGGAACAGATCTCTTAAAGTACTGGGGTCATTCTCACTTTTCCTTGGTGAACCATAAAATGTGTGGGCCTCTGTAACAGAACAGTCTATCTGTTTACTAATGCAAAAGGCAGCTGCTTGCCCGAGTCCAGAAGTGAGAGAACTGTGCCCTCAAGTGGCTGAATGGTGTACTAGTCATAGCTTAGAAATAAAATAAAATAAAAGGCTGTAAAGAATGTCATCGGCTTCTTCTGAATTTTTCCATTCTTAGAAAAAAGAAAAAGAGGATTGTTGGGTTTGGGAGCAGGACATCAGGATGTGGGCTCTGTGTCCCTCATTTACACGAGGCCTGAGCTGGTTCCAGAGCCAGGAATCATTTTTGTTTCCATTCCTTGGCTATTTCAAACAGCTTGATTTTTGCCCACTGCTCATCTGAGAGAAATGGTTTGTTAGTGAGTTCTGGCCACTGCTTGCTAAGCCCAGTAAAACAAATGCCTAAGTTTTCTCTCTTAAGGCAGACCTCTTTAAATACTTCTTCAAAGGATGAAAAGAAAAAACCTGTCCGATAAATAGTGAAGTGTGTATGTTAAGATAGTCCACTATAACATAACTATAAAGCAAAAGGCAAGATTAAGCCAGGAAAATATGTATGATGAGACTGAGTACAGCTCTGAAAAAGCAAGAGAGAGAGAGAGAGAGAGAGAGAGAGAGAGAGAGAGAGAGAGAGAAAGTTCGAGAGAGTTCTGTATATTCATAAAAAGTGCTCTGTACACCAGGGTTCTCAGGAGGAACAGGAGGGTGTGAGGGTTGTGCTCTTTAATGTGTGACAGGACAAATGTACACACATCCAGTTCACATCTGCAAGGAAGCATAACTGAATGGCTGCCTCCACTGCTCCACAGCCAGACTAAGGTATGGAGCATACACTCTGTTCATCTTCTGGTCACTGTTGTGTCTCTGGCTAACATATACACCTAGAAGCCCACTGCTTAGTTTAGCAGACATAGCAAGCACTAGCTTGTGGAAGGGAGCTTGTACAAGTGGACCATTTCACATACATAAATGAGCTGTTTCCAACAAGGAGAACTGGAAGCAGCTGGGAGTCAGGGGTGGCAGAGAGAACTTTCACTCTGCCTTCAGTACCTTTAATATTTGGAGCCTTTGAAAGAGGTTATCTATTCCTTAGGAAATAAAACTCGAGCAATGAATGGAACAATGAAGAATGGAGGGTGCCTTTGATAGAGATTTCAGTAGAGGCACATTTATGGGGATTTAAAGAAACAAGGTCTAAAGGTCTCAGGTTTATATGCGACTCAGATTACTTGGTTATGACGCTGGAGTGAGCACACAGGCAAGTGGGACGGACGCATCACAGCATGAAGAGCAAGCACCATCCTCATGTGAGAAGTGGGCTGCTGGCTTAGAGGCTACTTGTTCTTTGACAAACGCACTTGACTGCAAATCTAGGTGTAAACTGGGATTGCTTCCGAAGTCAAGTGGATGAAGGGGCAGGCCACTCTCAATCACAACAGACCTTTGGATGACACCATATAGTGGAAAACCTAAGTGACAGCGGATACAGTGGGTACAGCGACCTTTTAACAAAGGACAACTCCTGGGGCTCCTGAGAAGGGCCCTCCAGAGCGAGACCGGACACTGTGTGACATGCCCACGCTTCTCTCCAGTACTGAAAAGATCCATTCTAGAAATAATGATAACTGGGTTTAAACTGAAAGTCTATCTTATTGAAAACAATCAAGTCTCATTCAAGGGCATACCCTCTGCCCTAATTCTTCCAAGAGTACTTTGAGTGCCTACAAATCATAGTCACTAAGCCCTAGTTCTTTGACGATCACTTGGAACCAGTCCTGTATCTACCCTGAGCCTTTCTCTTCTCCAGTCTGTTACAAGCCTCACAGAACCCATTAAGACATCACAGGGGCATCGGAGGCACCTCCTTGTTAGGTCAGATCAGACTTTCTGGTCTGAGAACACACAGCTGAATAGGAGGAGGCCTGGAAACAGCTAATTATCCATCAAAGAAATTGTGTTCCGACTGACAGGCTTGTTCTCAGCAAGCACAGTCCTCCAAAGTAGTCCAATAATTAGATAAACAAGACTTCGGAGGCTGGGCTGAGAGATGAAAATGCACTTTATGTGACTTGCTTTAATGTAATCACTAGTTAAAAGGTCGGCATGGAGTTAACAAGCTCATTACAAACTCCGAGCCTGTGATCTCTGCACACCCCACAATGGCAGCCACCCGATAAGATGGCCTTGAAGGTCTTGCCCAGGCTGGGCCCCAACACACACTATTTTTTATTCTGCTCCTACCACAAGGCAGCTGGCACCTCTATTGCTAGTTGTGTTGGGCATTAGGAAAGATACGCCAGGAGTTGGTCTAATGTCTTCTTAGGCAAACAGCTAGTATTTATTTATTTATTTATTTATTTATTTATTTATATTTTGGTTTTTCGAAACAGGGTTTTTCTGGATTGCCCTGGCTGTCCTGGAACTCACTGTGTAGACCAGGCTGGCCTCAAACTCAGAAATCTGCCTGCCTCTGCCTCCCAAGTGCTGGGATTAAAGGTGTGCGCCACCACCGCCTGGCTGAAAACAGCTAGTTTAAAAAAAAAAAAAAAGTCTGGTTATGGAGACATGAATGCAAGCTCAGACTTGGACCATCTTCTTTGTTAACCTTAGCTTCCCACTTTTGGAACAGTGGTAATTCTCTTGGTGACTTCTTAGAGCTTCTTGCCTGGGTCAGTCTCAAAGGACACTTGTCTAGTTCAATCCCCTCATAGACATTGATACTGTGGATCAAATCCATCCTTCCTGCTGGTCGTGAGAGGTTGGATGTGGTTTCAGAAGACCAGGGTCTCTGATATGAGAGATCCAGTCAATTTTTGGAGTAGCACTTCTCAATGTGTGAACTGATCTTGACCATCTGAGCAAGTCTTCATTTTATGAATGCTTGATGCTTGGGAAGCCTGAGTGAACCTGGGCCCTTTTCTTATAGCAGCTTGTGTATGGTAGAGGAACCTGGGGTGTAGAGTCCACACAGGATTCAACTAGAATGATTGTCCGCAGTAAGCTTGGCAGAAGACACTGAAGAGTCACAACTCACAAAGGAGTTGCCTGAGGAGGTGGGAGGAAGGCAAGAGTTGACATCTGCCATTTGCTCCCTTCTCTGTAAGGTAGTGCTACAGTCTAGTGACAATGACAAATCTGACCCTAAACTTCTGGCTTTGGCCCTGGAAGCACTCACTGTTTGGCATACCAGATGCATATATCCTCTATAGGTGATAGCTATATAACGTATGCATAAGTTAAGCCATATATCACATTCATGAGATTAAGTTTCAAAGGGTTTATCCTTGAATTGATGTGCTCTTCAGAGCCCATTTTCTTTTCTTTCTTTTTAGTTTTTCGAGACAGGGTTTCTCTGAATAGCCCTAGCTGTCCTGGACCTCACTCTGTAGACCAAGCTGGCCTCGAACTCAGAAATCCGCCTGCCACTGCCTCCCAAGTGCTGGGATTAAAGATGTGTGCCACCACCGCCTGGCCCAGAGCCCATTTTCATATATTTAATTTCCTTGGATTTTGTGGTGATTGAAAGAGAATGTCTCCCCTAAATTCATACATTTGAGTGCTTGGTCTGTACTTGGTGGAACTGTTTGGAAAGGATTAGGAGGTGTGGCTTTGTTGGGAAGCTGTGTCACTGGAGGTGGGCTTTGAGGTTCCAAAAGCCCATTGCATTCCCAGCTATCTGTTTCTCTTCTTTTGATGTGGATCAGATGTAAGCTCTCAGCCCATGAGGACCATAAAAGAAATACTGAATTTTAACATCACAAGAAGTTAAGACAACATGCTTTCTAGATTCCTTGAAGTTTTTGTGTTGAAAGATTCTGGACCGAGTTTGCTACATGTCTCTTTACACAAACATGCTGTTAAGACACAGTAGCATAGAGTCAAGAACAGGTCTCTCCTTCACCAGACTGGAAAGAAGTACCTTCCATGGCTTCTAAGAGTGAAGGCCTGGTTCCAGAGGAGTGGCCTTGACCTCAACCAAAGAACAGCAGCTCTATGCTTACAGGCCTGTTCCTCAGGACACCATGTTGGATGCAGAGGAAGCTGCCTAGACTTGTCCTTAGCACTGGCACATTCTGAATGGCTCAGTGCACAGATGCATTCCAAATCCTGCAGCGATATGATTAAAGGATAATGTCTGTAGTAAATGGCTCCTGCGGGTGATTAAATGCTGGGGTGGGGAGAACAGTTGGATGGCTATAGAATTCATTTGGTACAAGTTTATTCCCATGTCACAAGCTTCCTCTTCCAATTAAAGGATAAGGTTTCCAGAGAGATGGAGACACATCTGTAAGCAAAAGTGGTCATGCCTTCATCTTCCTCCATGGAATGGGGGATGGAATGAATACTTTCTATAAATACTTGTGGCTCTTTGAGGAGGGAGCCGGAAAGAAGGCTGATTTGGTGTTGAAGAAATTGAGGAGTTGCTTCAGGAAGGATAAAATTGGGGGATCCTGTTGCCTCACAAGCACCAGGAGGAAGGAAGAGAGGCTGGTTTTGGAGAGATGAGTGTATTATCCGAACAAGGGCCCACATTTCTCACCTGTACACAGTGTGAGGGACGTACACTTCCCGGATTGGGAATTCCAAAATCTCCTTGTGTGGGCGTGTCCGATTTTCAGGAAAAGGTTTGACTGGCAGCATCTCAGGTGTCAGGCAGCAGTTCATCACGTCGGGAGCTGGAGATATCTCCAGCTTAAGTGAGCCTAGAGCAAGGGGGGTGGGAGGGGAAGTTACTGAAATCTGTCATGTCAAGAAGGAACCCAGGGTTACTGTGTTGGGTAAGCTGTGGAGTGTTTTGGAGTTCCCAGATAATTTCCTATAATTTGAGATTTTTTTTTGTTTTTGTTTTATTTTTTGTTTTGGTTTTGGTTTTTCGAGACAAGGTTTCTCTGTGTAGCCTTGGCTGTCCCGGAACTCACTCTGTAGACCAGGCTGGACTCAAATTCAGAAATCTGCCTGCCTCTGCCTCCCAAGTGCTGGGATTAAAGGCGTGCACCACCACTGCCTGGCTATAATTTGAGATTTTAAAAGCCTGCCATGATAACTTTTGAGATTAGTATTTTGTAAAACCAAAGTAAGGAGTTATACAATGAGTAGGAGCTTACTAGAAGGTCCAGATCCACCACACTACAGCTATATATGGTTAAAAAACTTTCAGGTATTGGTAGCAGTAAATATTGGTGGGCTTTGGGTTGAGGTCTCTCACCTTAGGTGTTAGAGAAATATAGAAACAACATATGCTACATAGAATGGTATATGGGCAGTCACTTGAGGATAAGCATGTCTGGGCTTGCTAAATCATCCCACTCTCTTTAAATAGCAGACTTCCATATACCATTTTGTGTGATAAAGGGCTGTTGATATGTTCAAATGATTATTAGATTATCTGAGAGACCAAATCTAAAGCATACAATTTGTAGAATATATCCTTTATGAATGAGAAAGCATTAATAGATTTGTCAAAAATGCACAGCAAATTTAGATTCTTAACTTCAAATGCAAAAATCCATATTGCCCTCAGCAGTTTTATAAATGAAAGCATTAAAAAGAAATATCAATCACAAATGGCTTGGGTGTAGTTCAAGAGTGTCATAGCTAGCTTCTGTTGACAACTTGACACCAATCTAGAATCACCTGGGGTGTGGAAACCTCAACTGAAGAACTGTCAGGATCAAACTGGCCCATGATCAAACAGTCTGCGAAGTATTTTCTTGATTGCTAATTAGTGTGGGAGGGCACACCCCATTGAGGGGTGAGCAGTAATACCCTTAGGCAGGTGGGCCTGAGCTGTACAAGAAAGGCAGCTGAACAGGATCCTGGGAGCGAGCCAGTGAGCAGCGTTCTTCCATGCTTGCTGCTTCAGTGTCTGACAGGAGGATCATCTTGGGCTTCTACCCTGGCTTCTCTCAGTGATGGACCACAATGTGGAAGAGTAAAGCCAAGTAAGCCCTTCCATCCTCCCAGTAGCCTTTGATTAGTATGGTATCATAGCAACAGAAGCAGATTAGACCAGAGACTCGAAGGAGAAGCCAAGCACACCTGGGATGGATTTGACTCTTCGCTGTAGGGATGAAGATCTCTTGTAGTCGGCTAAAAACTTGAACAAGTCTTCATCACTAAGACGATCTCCCTCCTGCCAAGAGATGCTTAGGGTTAGTGGGGGAGGTTCTGCCCATTCCTGGACGTGGGACTAGCTATTTCTAAGGGAATTTCCCCCCTGAAAGCCGTTTTTAAAACGGTTGCTTTTGTGTATTCTTTCTCTCTTTATTTTCCCCTTCCCTCCGCTCTCCTCTCTTATCCCCCCCCTCCTTCCTCCATTCTTTTCTCTTTCCTGAGATATGTTCCCACTAGGTAGCTCAAGCTGACCTCAAACTTGCAATCCTCCTGTCTCGGTCTCCTGAGTACCACCACATTTGGCTGATCTTATTTGATTCTAACAAGTCTTTCATAGAGATTAGTGTGATAGGCAGCCCTGAAATCACTTAGTCCAAGCACCCCATGCTCTTCTCAGTCATGGGCACTGCTGCAGGCAGAGAGCCTCTACCGCTCTCCTAGGCAGCCGTCTGACCTTGAGGAACCAAGATCACCTGCGGTTGTCTTGTAATGTGAAGGAACAGACACTCCTTTTAGTCCCTGAGACAACGCTGAACAAGCTCACTTCTTCAGAGGCTTGAAGATGGGAAAAAGCATCTTTCTTTCTGATTTCATTGTCTTCACCTTTGTCTTAAATAAGGAAGGTATGTGTAAGCCCCACCCTCTACATGCCCATGGACACCATGGGAGGTGTCTGGCGAGGGGTACACCTGTGGCAGGTGCAAGAGAGCTTCCTGGAGATGGTCTACTGTTTTTGCACAGCTGTGATGGATATACTAAGGAGAGGCACAGCCCCAGGGTTTTGTCCCTGGATTGCTTCTTGCTACTGCTGTGCCTTCTCATGTCTGTCACTGCCATATTCCTCCTGTATGGATGGTGTGAATGGGCTCGGGGAGACTCTCACTGCCTACAGTCTGGTGTGACTGCTTTACGAGAGATAGCCCACTCTTTTGGGCAATTCAATCAATAACAGATCACTATGAAGATGAACTTTCATAGAATAATGCTGTTTCGATGAATTAGTAATTTTACAGAATTTCTGGTTTGATTTAAATGGTTTTAGGAAGTCAGGGTAGTTGATGAGGAAGATTCAGGAGATGGCTAAGGTGGTTTTGCCAGGAACATATAACAGTGACAGAACTAGGAGTAGAATGTGCCCCCTCTTTGTACAGTAGTGAGGGCTGTACAGGCTAGAAAAGGGGCATGGTGAGCTCTCAGGCATTACAAGCACATAGTTGTCCTTGTGGAAAGGAAGGTCTGAGACAGGCTAATGCTTAAAGAAAACACTATAGAGGTCTGAGATAGGCTAATGCTTAAAGAAAACACTGTAGAGGTCTGAGACAGGTTAATGCTTAAAGAAAACACCGTAGGTTTGCTCTGAGTCCCTTGATCTTGTGATTTAAGGATATCATCACAGGTCTCAGTGTGCACTATGAAAAGGCATTGTTAGGAAGAAAAAGTAAAATGGTTCTGTTATGAATATAAGAAAAGAGAACAGATGGTTATGAGATGCAAGATAAATGATTTGTTTCTTGGTAAATACAAACGGTCGTCAGCTAGCATAGAGAAAACTAGTTACAATAGACAGCTTGATTAAACTTCGTTAATCAATGACAGAAGAATTATTGCCTTGAGGTTAGGATGGATTTGTGGAGAGAAAGACAGATGAGAAATGTTCAGTTAGGTGTGGGTTTCAAAAGAAGCAGCATCAGTAATCATGTTGTAATCTTCCTTTGTGTCATGATTTTAATCTGTTTTTGAAGAATATGTTTTTGTGATGATTGTTTTTGGAGAATATGTCACTTGTGGCTATGACATAATCTTTTTTCTTACATAGAGAAGTTTTATCTTAGGTGGTATAAAAAGGCTAAGAGAAAAAACAAAGTTGTTGGAGCCTTGCTTCATCCTGTGTGTGTGTGTGTGTGTGTGTGTGTGTGTGTGTGTGTGTGTGTGTGTGTGTGTTCCCTGACCCTTTTCACAGGCCCCAGAGAATTAAGTTTTGCTCCCTCAGAGAAAAGGTCTGTCGTGTGAATAGCTATCAACTACACACAGTTCCTGACCTGTGGAAGCTGGCCTTCAGCACAACTGTATGTGCTCTAATCTTTGTAACAATCCAGCTAAACAGATGACACTAATGAACTTCTTTGATCACATTACGCTGCTCCTGTGGATCTAACACCCTCACCAATACAATCAAATTCAACTGCACTGTAACAGAAACAGATACCTGCTTGAAGAAGATGTTAGTGGCTAAGGTGGTGGTTTTGAAGTTGGATCCAACTCCATTTTCCTCTAAGGAGAGGGTTCGCTCAGAAGGCCTCCTGGATTGGGACAAACTCCTCTTCTCACTCACAGAGTTTCTCCCTTGAGGAAAGCAATTGTTATTTTTTACATGTCAGAACACACAGCAGTTATTGCTGAACCCAGCCGTCCCTCCACAGGGCTCAACCTTCCTTAGCCCCACCTCCTGAGGTTCCTAATATCCTTACTAGAGTAGAGAGAACCCTAGTGGCTCTAAGTCCTTTCTGCTGGAGAACAGAGGTGGCCAGGTGTCACCCTGCAAGAGTTTGGAGCTCAGTCAGTACAGGGGATACTGTTGAGTGAGCCCAGTGTTTGCTTTGCTTTTACACTTGTGCTCCTCTGGGAAAACACACACTCAGACATGTCTGAAGGCACCGGGGACTCAAATCAGCTTGTGCACATTCTGGATCCAGTTTGCCTCTGGTCTCGTGTGGATCAGGCAACAGAAGTGCCCTGGCTGACCTTTTCACTGGAAATCAGACAGGGCTGAGGCCCTCAAACTATAGCTTCCTCATTTCTTGTTTCTTTCGAAGAACCAGGTTGAAACTTTGTATCTTACATTCTGTAAGCCCAGGGGTTCTGTTATGTATAGTCCACTGCCTAGAAAGCACAGCTCTTTAGTGTTCTATTGTGCCCAACTCTCATGCTGATGAGAGCTACCTTTGCCTACCTAAACTCTGTGTAAGGCATTGGATCTTTGGTTACTTCTTAGGAAATCAGCTTCGGTGCTTATGTTGAACTATCCTCAACTTAGACCTAACTAACATCTCAGCAAACCCCCTGCCTGAATTACTTGGACTTGAGGTGCCCATGGAGTGCCCCTACACTTTGTAATAAGTCAATAAAAAGAATAGCTGCCTTAGAAAAACTGGATGTGAAGGTCAGAAGGGGTGAAGTTTACTGACAAATCAGAAAGAATGCAGTTCTGTCTGGTGATTATGCAACAGTTAACTGCAGGACAGCAGCAACAGTAACAGCCTCCCTGGCCTCCACTCCCAGCAAAAGGCAACATTTCAGAACCGGCAGAGCCCAGGAATGCATGAAGTAAGGGTAGACTCAGATATTTGCAGAATATCAAGGTGTCTAGGAAAACAGAAACTCCACCACAGGTGGTAGGCATGGGTCCACTTGAAAACTAAAATCACTTGGACATTTCCACCCTGAAACTAATAAATGTGAAACCTGACTGGCTCACATTTATGAAGAGGCAATGAAAAGGAGTCTCGGTTCAGTAAGTTAGAAGAGTAACTCTTGGCTACTTTTGGTGCCTATTCTCATTATACTTGGAGTCCAGAGATTTTGCTGAGAAACTAGAGTTGTGCTTTTCAGAGCTTTGGACAGCGCCTATTCCTCTGTTGTGGGAGCCAATCACAGTCAATGTCTTTGTTTAACACACTGTGCCTGCTCACAGCTTGTTCTTGTTATTTTCAAGCATTTTAATTTCTGAGATGGGATGACTACTCAAAATTAACTTTTTAAAGGCTCAAAACTCCATACAAAGTTCTTAGTATAAGAGTATATTTAAAGTTCCATAATTGCTCATGGCAATTGTTCCAATTAACTTTTTTTTTTTTAAGATTTGTTATTATACATAAGAACACTGCAGCTATCTTCAGACACACCAGAAGAGGGCATCAGATCTTATTACAGATGGTTGTGAGCCACCATGTGGTTGTTGGGATTTGAACTCAGGACCTCTGGAAGAGCAGTCAGTGCTCTTAACCTCTGAGCTATCTCTCCAGCCCCTCCAATTAACTTTTTAAGAGCTTTAAAACTCCATACAAAGTTCTTAGTGTAAGAGTGTACTTAGGCTTCATGGCTGCTCACAGTAACTGTTTCGGGGTCACTGACCAAGCACATGCAGTTCAGTAGTCTATTTCTGATCTTCCTCTCATCTACCCACCCACCCTCTAGGTCTCCCAAGTCCTTACTAATAAGCAGGGAACCGCAAAGCTGGCGTATGGGGGAGCCCTCTGCCTCCTGTCCCAGATGGAGATCTTACCAACCCCAGGCTCCACATCTGTGCTCTCCCTTTCAAGGGTGGAGACATTGAAGAAGCTTGCTAAGCTAATGGGGGCCCAGGCGAAGGGCATCCGGTATTTCCCCAAACGTTGGCAGAAGGATTCAGCTTGAAGTTTTAGTTTTTCAACCTTTTCTTTACTCTGGAGGAAGACAGTGAAGAGACACAAGATGAAACAAACAAAGTATCGCACCAAGTCATCTGTCCGCATGGGGACGGGGCAAGGGCAGCTACGCTGATGCGCCTGGTGGGGGTGGGGGCGTGAGTCAACAGGAACACAACAATTTAGGCTCAAGTCTAGCTGATGGGGAGGTAAAGGTTACAGAAACAAGAGATTTTCTTTTTCCCCTAAAGGACAGCAATCAGTTAGCAGATGACATTTATTGCTATGAAGACGTGCCCTACGCTTGTTACAGCAGCCAACAGGCAAACACATGGTTTACCTAGATAACTTACATTTCTCCTGAGAAAAAACCCTGGGAGAGAAATGCTAGTATGTTATCTATCAGAGTCCCAAGAGAATCTACTTTACAGAAGCTACTCTGAAATTCTCAAAAGATTCTTCGTTATTCCTAACAATGTCATTGTGGTTGATAATACTTCCAAGGAGATCTTCCTACAATCAGACTAACAGATTTGAAAACACCAGTATCTGTCTTTATTTAGTTTAACTAATTTTATTTGACGTTTACAAGACTGACTGATTCTAAAAAGGCCATGTTTTTAAAACTGGGAACTTCTGCAAATTGGCACTGAGAAGAGTCTATTCATGTCTTAGACCTGTAATGTGCTAACTAACATGTTTATGGTATGCGAGAGCGGCAGCTGGTCCCCAGCTATGAATGCTGCATAAGACAATACCTTGTGCTGTTGAGGAAAGCCAAGAGCTCTTGCCCTCTTCTGCTTATGGGGCCTTGGCAACCCTCTCAACTTGGAGCCTCAGAACCAAGACAGCAGGTGTGGCTTAGTCTAAGCCAGCATTCACACTGGCAAGTGGCATCCTTAGGGTGTTCAATTATATATTTCTTTTAAAACATTTTTTTTTGTCAGTAACTGGTTTCTCTTTCCTCTTTCATGAAAATACAATTTACGCATGTTTTAAAATGGAAAATATGATAGTCTAACACCACTATTTTGTTGAAAAAACTGGAAATTAGTTCATCCTAAGATGTTCCCAGTACTTAAATGGCCATACCTTTCCACCATCGCTTTCTTTGATCATCATGTAGGGTTCTGCACAGTCTGCAATCTCTCCTTGCTGAAGGACCTTTTCAATCTATCAACAAAAATAATATTAAAAACAAAGTGTGTGAGTTATATTTATATAATGGGATCTATGAAACCATAAAAATCATGTTTAATGACAATATTTAATGATATAGGATGTTCATTACACATGCTCTCTCATTTAAAAATATAGCATGTAGCTAGGTAGTGGTGGTTCATGCCTTTAATTCCAGTACTCGGGAGACACTGGCAGGAAGATCTGAATTTGAGGCCAGTCTGTTCTACAGAGTGAGTTCCAAGACAGCCAGAGCTACAGAGAAACTCTGTCTCAAAAAAACCAACAATACACACACACACACACACACACACACACACACA
>JADRCC010166039.1:0-10395 GCA_019843855.1 Hylomyscus alleni
TTTATTTATCTTTCTTTCTTTGAGGGTGGACCACAATAGGCAGGGTAAGACAAAAACATACAAAGTTACATTTAAAAAGGGGAAGAGAACAGCCGTTGTCCTGGATGGATTGTAATTATTTCTAAGTTTAAAGTCTAAATAAGCCCATGCCTAGTTACACGGAGAAAAATCCTAAGAGCTCTGGTCTTATAGCTCTAGAGTAAAAATGTCTTTTAAAAATTGCCTAGCCTAACCTAACCTCCTAGTCTAAGCCTCCTAGCCAAGTCTGCTAAGCCTCCCACCCAAGCCTCCCGAAATGGCAAAATTGCCATCCAGGGCTTTGGAAGTGGCTTCTATTTATAGTGCTGGTTTAATATATTCAACTGTCAGGCTGCTAAGACATTTCTGATTGGCTGATACCAAGTGCTTGTCAGTTGGATAGCCGTTTGAGTACTTCAAAAGTTTTTTCTTCAAAGGAAAGCTCCCTACACAGTGTTATTATGAATGGGTTGAGAGCCCATTTTCTTCTACCATACAAGCATTTCCTCAATGAGACATGTGCTGTTACAAACTTTTAAGTTATTTATCAAACAAGTGCTCCTATGGTCATGTTATTCTCCAAATAACCTCCACAGACACTCTTTATTTCCATTGTAGGTCCTTTTTTTATGACGTGTTTGACTATCATCTCATCAAAATACAAAAAACCTTTTTGTGTATACAGGTATGCGGGTGCCCATATGTGTTGGCCAGAAGAAAATTTTAGCTGTCAACCTTCAGGGGATTCCCGTCTTGTCTTCTGATATAAGGTCTCTTACTTCAGGAAGAGTGTGTTGATTGGGTTATAATGGTTGGCTGGCAAGCTTTGGGGTTCTATTGTTTTTGCCCTCCTAAAGCTGGCATTGTAGGAATGTGCTGCCACTGCAGGCCTGTGCCACCATGGAAGGCCTATGATGCTGTGCTCCTGTTCAGGGATTTTATGTGTGCTTTGAGGGTTGGCCTCTCTCTTTTTACTCTATGTATTTTACCAATGAGCCCCTGACCTACCCTGTCATATGCCCTTTTGGAGGACATCCATTTGACTCTCTTGATTGCCAGAGAGAGCTATGTAGAAGGCAATAATTTTGTATTTTAAATTAAATAAACACAGTATTGATTTTCTCTGGCCCTGGTCCTTATTTATGGAGGTGGATAAATGCCTCCCTCTCAGGGCTACAGTTAATGTCAGTTAGCACATTGGCTAGCCATAATAAAGACTCAGTAAATATTAGCTGACATTAATAATAAATACCTTTCAGATGACTGGCATAATTAGAATATCAAACACTGACTAGCATATCATATGCTGCTTCTTTAGCTGAAATTACATTTTTTGTAGGCAAATTTTACCCCTAAGATGTTTAATCATTTTATTCTCCGAAGTGAGTAAATATTGCTCCTTTGATTTTATTAAAATCAAAGCCCAGTAAGATGAGCCCAGCTGTAAGATGAGCCCAGTAAGTTGTTTTGTCCTGAGATGAAGTCATTGATTTTATCTACCTTGATTGTCAATAAGTGAAGAAAATTGGAATAGACAAAATAAACTGCAGGTTGAAAGTCTCCTGTTTACTCATGGCTGAAGTATTGTTTTAATTTGTCAGTACCCTGGGATCCTTTAAGTCAACAAAATGAGTTCATAGATAATAATGTACAGAAATATTTCATATAAAACTAACCAGCCGTTATTGCTTCCCACTTTTTAATGTCCTTTCTCTCCAGGATGACATCTATGACATCAAAGCAAGAAGAGATATTTTCTCTCCCTTCCCCCCCTTTTCCTTCCATCTCTGAATCAAAGGTTTGTGTATCTTGGTCTGTTTTACCCACTATGTGTCTGCCAACTGCTTATCATCCTGCCTCTACTTTTGGAGTGTGGTGTTGCATGTTTACATGGCAAACATGGTTCATGCTTTATGCAGTTTTAGAGATGGAACTTAGGACCACTTAGACGCTAGGCTAAGCTGTATGTATATGTAGAGTCCCAGGAAGAAAAGAGGATTCTTGGAAAGGCATTGCAAGTAACTTCTTTAAAGTTCCTCAGGAAGATTCATCAGCGTCAGCCTGCTAATAAAGTTCGTTGTTTCACCACTGCCTAGCTGTCCCCTCTTTGTTTGGTTCCCTGGACAAGTGGTACCAGGCTTTCCTTCTCTTGCTGTTCCTCCTCCTAAGCAGAATAGTGCTAAGAAGTATCCTGATCCAGCCTCTTAGTTCCTCAAATAGATTCTAAAGCATTGGTTCACAACCTTCCTTTTGATGCAATTCTTCATGATGTGGTAGCCCCCAACCCTAAAATTATCTTTGTTGCTATTTCATGGCTGTGTGTTTGCTACTGTTATGAATCATAATGTAATTTTCCCATAGTGGTCATAGAAGACCCCTCGGAAAGGTCATTAGGGCCCCAAAGGGGTCATAACCCACAGGTTGAGAACCCACTGTTGTAAAGGAATTCAATAGATCCTTCCTCAGTTTACAATGTCTGACTTTTCAACACATTGCCACCTCAAAAGACATAGTCTTGCCTTCTTCTACATTGGAAACAATTAGCCATTTTTTATTTCAGTGAGGGGTTACAAATATAAAAAGTGAATAGTTAGAAATGTGTGATAACCTGGAAACCTAAATGGCTGCATTTACTTGGACTAGTGCCAGCAGGGAAGAGCTGCAGATGGTTAATGACTGACGTGTCCGATAGAATGTTCTAGGAATCAGTGGTGAGTAATGACCATAACGCTACTTAAGAGTGCTTCTGTCACCAGGAGATGCATGATCGGAAAGGATGGAACAAAGAAAGGTTGTGTCAAAATTTTTATTAACTGAAAAGTCTATATGGATTCACAATTGCTGTAGTGATTATTTCTGTTGCATCACGATAATCTGCTTCCCTAAAGCACCAACATATAACATCAAAACTATAATGCCCCATCCTTAAATTCTGAGAAAACTACTCCTAGAAACTACTGAGAAGGGAAATGTAGAATTGTGCATCTTGTGTCAACTCCACCACAGGGCATAGACACTAGGGGAGGTGGAACATAGACTTGCAGGGCTGGTGCTGGACTGTAGGGAAGACCCAGGATACCTTTCGGGGTGGGAAAGCAGTTTGAGGCATGGGACAGTGGGAGCTGGTTTGGGGGTCTACCAGACTGTGATGAGGCCAGGGCCATCTAGTTCTCAAGATATTGGACATTCAGGATCTGTGGGGAGACAGGGAAGAGCCGAAAACAGAGTTGGGGGCCTGAGGGAACAGGGGGTGAAGGGGAACTTAAGCTAGTCACAGGGTGATTGCCCTTGACTTGTGAGAGGCTGGCAGACTTGGTGGCAGTTGTGCCTGGGAGTGCAGAGATTCCTTTTATAGGAGATTAGACAGCAGCTCTATAGGCAAAGGCCTTCTCCATGGCTCTCCATGGTGGATCCCTATGAAAAGAGTCACTCTGTGGTTCCAAATCATTTATTGCCATGGTGGAAAGTGGACATGTAAAAACATACCCCCCATTCACAGGGTTGGCCTGAGATTAAATACCTTGGGCAGGGAGTAATGTCTGGGAAGGAAAGCTTATTTGTTGTGCCCCACTGTCCCAGGCCTCTCTATGTACCTCATTAGCATGGAGATCTCTATCTTGAACCTGTATGAATACAAGTCACATCTCTTTTCCTATTGCCTTGGGTTGAGATATTAGGGATGCCTCACCTACATGTAAAAGGGCTTGGGGGTCGTTGTCCTTATGTGACAGATGGCCACAAATCAATGGCAGAGGGGTGCTGCAGCTAGTGAAAGAGGCCTGGTGCCAGGGATCAGGTGAAGTGCCTACCATCTCTTCAGGTTCTCTGGGGTTTCCAAGTCTTTAGCTCAACCAAGGACCAGGCTACGTCTCGTGGTCTCATTGTCCACTTCCCCATAGAGGAATTGTTATCTGTTAGTTTTCTTTCTCCTCTACAATCCTTTGTATTCATGTCTGAGTTATGTGTGTGTTTAAAAGAGTGTCTGTATGTGATTGAGTGTTTCTTTCATGTGAGCACGTGTATGTCAGTACATGCAGAGGCCAAAGCAGTACATTGAGAGTCTTCCTCTATTGCTCTGCAGGCAATACTTTCAACACTTGAGGTAGAATTTCTCACTGATCTAGAAACTCATCTTTTGTCTAGGCAGCATAGCATGGAACTCTGTGGATCTACTAGTCTATGCCTTCAGTGTCTGAGTTACAGGCATGTACAGCCATCCCTGGCTTTTTAATC
Organism: Hylomyscus alleni; assembly: GCA_019843855.1. NCBI lineage: Eukaryota > Metazoa > Chordata > Mammalia > Rodentia > Muridae > Hylomyscus > Hylomyscus alleni. Next base: position 4,252 of record JADRCC010166039.1, read on the forward strand.
TGGGAGGTAGATCTTTGAACTCAGGTACCAACACTTGCACAGCAAGCACTTTTGCCCACTGAGACAAATATTTCTTGAAGTAAGTCGATCATCTCTAACTTTCCCTTTTGTCATTTCAACTTAAGCAAGATCTGCCTTTCTTTTCCCTCCATACCTCTTTACTTCTCTTGCTTAAGGTCCTCTTACATTTGTCATTCAGTTAAAACCATAAGGCTGCTCCAGCCTTGTGGGCCACATTCCTTTTGCCATTTTTAAACCTACAGAGGGACATTTGAGAGAATAGTATCACATGCTTTCTCATGCACTTTAAAAAAATATAATATATTTTAAAGTCCTCTTCTCAGTGGGACTACAAATGTTCCCATTGAAAATAGTCTGGAGTTTTTGCCTCTTTGCAATTTCTTTATTGGTCTATTGTTGGTATGAGATTGTGGTAGTTTGCATGACAGGTGTCTCTCTTAAAGTTCTGAGTTTGCATACTCAGTCCTTAGGTGGTGGTGCTGTTTGGGAAGGTTGTGGAACATGTAGGAGGTAGAGTCTTGCCAGGGAAAACACATTACTGGGAACAGGTTTTGAAGTTTTACATCCCAGTACCACTTCCTGTCTCTTTCTGCCTTCTGCATATAAAAATGTGATGAGCCAGCTTCCTGCTCCTCCAGCACGCTTTCCACGACTCTCAGATATACCAGATGTGTGGGGTCATACAGGAACACAACCTGAGAATTGAGTCATGTGAGGAGATTTCTGGTTGTTTGTGAGAAAACCGGATGAAAAACAGACAAGAGTCAGTGGCCACAGTTTCTTCAAAACACAGAATTGTTCTTGAGCTTATACCAAGTGTAGCAAATGAGAGTTTACTTCAACTTATTCATTGACATTGTTATTTGTTTATATGCCTGTGGTAATTTAAATATAGTTAGCCCAGGAAGAGGCATTATTTAGAGGCATGTCCTTGTTGGAGGAAGTATGTCATTGTGGGCATGGGTTGTAAGATGCTCATTCTCACAGCTTAGAAGCCTGTCTTCACGTGGCAGTCTTCAGGTGAAGATGTAGAATTCTCACCTTCTCCTTCACCATACCTGCCTGAATGCTGCAATGCTCTTGCCTTGATGATAATGAATTGAACATCTCCACTTGTATGAAAGCTACAATTAAATGTTGCCTTTATAAGAAGTGCCTTGGTCAGAGTGTCTGCTTGCAGCCGTAAAACTCTAGTTAAGATAGAAGTTGATGACAGGGACTGAGTTATAGGTTCAATAGGCATGACCATGTTTTTATTTGGAGAAAGGTGGATTTTGGAACTTTGGATTCGTAAAGCAGTGGAATCCTTTAAGTGGGGCTTAATGGATCATCCCAGTAGGAATATGGAAGACTTTGTTGCTGAGATTGATTTGAACTGTGCAGATCTGGGCCAAGAGCTTTCAGTGGAGAGGAATTTTAGTATATGGCCTAGCAACTGTTTTTGTGGCATTTCCATGAAGAATGTGGGTGCTTTTTGCCCTTGTCAGAAGAGTCTACCCGAGGCTAACATAAAGAGATTTATGTTAATTGCATTGACAAAGGAAGTTTTAAAATAGCCCTGCAGTTCTCTAGTTCTCTTTGTTCTCTGGTTTAGTCTTGTTTTGGATTTAGGTTTTTTGTTTGTTTGTTTGCTTGTTTTGTTTTTCAAGACAGGTTTTCTCTGTGTAGCCCTGGCTATCTGGAACTCACTATGTAGACCAAGCTAGCCTCAGAAATCTGCCTGCCTCTGCCTCCCAAGTGCTGGGGTTAAAGATGTGCACCACCACTGCCCAACTCTGGTTTAGTCTTATTAAAAACATTTTAAGGAAAAAGAGCAAAATGAGAAAGGAAAAATATAAAATGGTTGATTCAAGTAATAAAGGTGCTGAATCCTGTATTCAAGGAGATAAATAGATTAAGGGCGATTTCCAGGTATATAAATTATTGTCTCCTTCAGGAACCTATAGTTTGTTCTAGATAGTAGATAGGACGTTGTTGATGCCTCTTTCTGCCTCCCTACTATGTACAAAGAATTCTCATCTTGACTTCTATAGGCACCTCCTATTGCTTATATCCAAGGATCCCCTAGGCAAGGCTGAGTGGATGGTGGATTCTTGCCCACCACTGACATACTGAGTTGTGTCTCTTCCTTAAGAATCTAGTTAGAGTGCACATGCTTGTCTACTTGCCTGTCAGTGGCAGTAGTCATCTCAGAACTTGTGTCTGTTACTAGCTCCCAGTTTACTCTGCTCTGGCTGGGTATTTGAATCTTTTAGTATTGCTTATTATTGCTTTTGAGCAAATGTGGGAATGGATTTCTGTGGAAGGTATTTACTTTTATCTTATGTATATGGATGTATGGTATGCATATGTGTGTATGTGTGTTTTGCATGACTATGTATGTATATCTTCCATGTGTATGGGTACATGTATTTATGATGCCTGGGTTAAACATTGTGTGGGTTCCTGGACTGCTCTGGACCTTATTCATTGTGGCACGGCCTTACAATCAAGCTCAGAGCTACTGTAGAACCTGTCCATCAAGCAGGTCAGCTTGCTCCTCGTGTTTCACATTGCCTGAGTGACAGGTAGGCTGGCATGCCCTCTCAGGCTTTCTCTAGGTACATGAGATCTGATCTCCAGTCTTCAAGCTTGTGTTGCAAGTTCCATATTCATTGAACCATCAGGAGAGAAGTTTTCTGGGGAGGGAGCAGCCCAGGGAGAGGATGATGCCCTCAGTGGGTTGACAGATTGAGTGATAGCTGGGGTGATCAGGGCTTTGTCTTTGGGTCCATGGTAACGGTGGCATCCAAATGGAAACATACCCCTCATAAGGGGTGCTCATTTGGAGCTGAACATTGAGAGCACAGAGAGAACAAGTAACCTGAAGACAGAGTGAAAATGTGCCTGTGACCTTAAAATTTACTCAGTGATCCAGAAACTTCAACAGTAAAGCCATTAATCACAATGTTGTCAGGGTGAAAGAGAAAGGAAGTGTGGGAATTCTCTTGGAACTAACTGCACGCAATGTCTGTTTCAAATCCAAACCACCTGGCCCTCAATGGGTGATGTGGCACAACAGAATGGCGGTGGTCTAAGAAGCTGAGATGGACTTGATTATTTCCTTCTGAGTTAGTACCCTAGTCTTCCTTACATGCTAACAACTCTTGTCCCATTATGTCAGAGAGTCAAAGATAAGACAGTAAGATAATGTTAAAATAGTGTAGGAGACCCAGTAACTCAGCCTCATATTGAATGGCATTCTGGGAGGGGCAATAATGACTTTTTAATCCTTCCTTCCTTCCTCCCTCTCTCCCTCCCTCCCTCCCTTCCTTCTTTCCTTTCTTCCTACTTTTTTTTTTATTCCTGAGTGTGCTGAGTGTGTCATATATTTGTTTGTTTGCATGTCACATGTACATGGGAATGTGCATGTACATATGCATGTGGAATCTCAAAGCTGATACCAGATGTCTTCATTGGTTACTGTGTACTTTATTTATTGAGGAAGGGTCTTTTTGAACCCAAAGTTCACCAATTTTAGTTAGCTAAGTTAGATCCCTTATCTTGGGAGTCCATGGTCTCTGCCTTCAGAACGCCATGATTATATGCAGGCTGCTCTCCCTGCTCAGTTTTTTTTCATGGATCCTGAGGAATCTTCTCTGTAGACTTCCATCCTCATACTTGTGAGGTAAGCACTTGATTCAGTGAAACCATCTCCCCTGAAGCACCTCCTTGATTTCTGATTAGTACTTTGAATACTGAATTGATTTTTGCATGGCACCTTCTATATGTACCAGTATAAATACTGATGAGCCCCAACATAAAATTATGAAATTGCTTAAAGCGTTACAAAAGAAAAAAATAATAACAGAAAATAAAAACAAAAAGCAAAAAACCCAAACCCTCTATTTAACAGTTCCCAAAGTGATGGCAATGTTTTGTCAAGGTATCCAAAGGTAGAACACCCCTGTATCCTTAGGTGTTTTACTTGTTGTCTCCCTTCCCCAACCATAAGTCCTCAGAAGGTCAGACTCTTGTTTAACTTTGCAGTCCCATAGATTTTTGCAGAGTAATGAAGTAGTATTTTTGTAAATGGTGATATTTACTCCTGAGTTCTTTATATATACAGATGTTCTTTGAGTTACAGTGGGTTATACCCCAAAGACCTCATCATAAGTTGAAAATGCCAGAAGATCCATCTTATACACCTAACCTCCCAGCCATCAAAGGTCTGTGAGCAACCGCCATTTTGAGACTTTCTTTTGATCAATCAAGCTTCTTCTATGACCATTTCATAATGCATAAAATGAATACTGACTTTGTTTGCACCCTCTGAGCTCCCATCTTGCCATTGATGAGTGTCCTCCTTAAAAGTCATTTTCCTGTATCTATGTGTTTGGGTTTTGTTTGTTTTGTGACCCACAGAGTATAGAAGGTACTCTGTGTTACTTGGGTTTGGACTATTTACTGCAGTCTGGGAAGGTCACCAAGGCATATCCAATGAAAATGGCAACTGCCTCTCTTTCAGAAACTATTGGAAGCCCCAGTACAATAGGAATAGGTAGGGCCCCATGTCTCCTTCTTGCCCTTTGAAGTTTGAAGAATGAACAGGATGTTCTTGGCACAATTGTTTGTTTATTTATTTATTTAATGTGTGTGTGTGTGTGTGTGTGTGTGTGTGTGTGTGTGTGTGTGATGCATGCAGAGGTGAGAAGAGAATTTGGGGTAGTCAGTTTGTTCCTTACACCATTTAGATCCTGGGAATTGAGCCCAGATTGTCAGATTTGGAGTTAGGCAACTTTACCCAATGAGCATTTTAACAGCTCTTACCTGGAACAATTTTGTAGCATTGGATGTAAACTCATTGAGGAATTTATCCAAACTATCATGGCTTTGGGATGATTTGAGAGACACATTGGCTAGTATATATTGGAGAAAACTTTCTTACTCACCCACACAACCATGCATCTGTGCACACAAAGATGTATGTATATACACATAAATCAATCAATTGATAGATAGAGAAATAGATTAAAACTTCAAACAAAACAAAATAAAACCCAGAAAATCCCCGTCCACACAGAAGAGAAGCCAAATCAAAAGCTACATAGCCCTGAAGCTGAAAGAGCCCAATGATTCCCTAAGCCATTTGGATATCATTATTCTGAATGATTTCTGGGCTTTATGTTTGTCCCTGTCTATTACTACAAAGGTTTTCTGTCTGACTTTTTCATTACTATTCTATTTGTGAAGCTCGGATTCAATATTTGAAGGCTCTATTTCTCTACATATCAAACTTTACTAACAGAGAAATAGAGATATATTTGAGGGCAGAGAGGGAAATGGAATGTGATGACCTACTAAGTTGTTGAAGGAAACACAAATCAGTAAGAGTTGAGTTACTTTGATAATTTTGTGGGGTTCACAAAATAATGGCAGCTGGTTTTCTAAATTTTTTTTGATGCTAGACTTAGTGTTTTTCTGAGGTATACTATTAAAGTTAGGTACTTTTACTGTTTGAATGTTAATGGTTTCCTTCTGAGCCTGCAGAGAAAACTACCAATTAATTTTGAAAGAAGGCATGGTGGCAGACACCTGTGTCCCAGGACTTGCAGAAAATAGATATGAAGATCACAAATTCAAGGTCATGCTGAGTGACACAGAGAAATTCTTCTAAGAAAATCAAGAAACAAAACCAAGAAGCAAAATAAAATTTGTAGACAGCATGACTTTGAGCTCTTAGTGTTGGGCATCTTAATACTTCTATTTGAAATTATTTGTTTGCAAAGCAGCATAAAGGCACAGACTCATGACGACTGCTTGTTTTCCTTCCTTCTTTGGTATGACTTATATATGGATAATTTCCTGGGAGTCTGTGCACATGTGAATGTAGATGGAGACTGTCCACATAAATGTTCTGGACAAAGTCTCTATCTGAACCTGCAGCAACCCTCAGAGATTCCCTTGTTTCTGTCTTCCAAGGCTGGGATTGCATGTAGGCACATGACTTTGAAACAGCCATTTTCTATGTGCTCATGATCTTCAATTAGAGGTACTCATGCTTGTTGACCAAGCCATCTTCAACTTTCTCACAACCATTTAATATATATATATATATATATATATATATATATATATATATAT
>JADRCC010166049.1:0-14506 GCA_019843855.1 Hylomyscus alleni
ACACACACACACACACACACACACACACATACACACACACACACATACACACGAAGACAGAAAAGTGAGAGGGATTTGTTGGAGAGAAGGAGTAACTGAGATGTGGGAAAGAAGAGATAGTGCGGGAGGAGAGGTGTTGACCACATGTAGGAAATTATGAAAGAATACACTTTTTAATAATTGTGTAAAAGCAGAAAGAAACAGCTTCCACAAGAAAATTCCAAAGAATAAAAAATCAGAGCACATCCTCCTACCGATTAAAATTCCCCAGAGGCTTCCTATTATTCTTAAGGTTCTATTCAATTTCTCTTCTCCACAGTTAACAGACACTCCCTCTCCTCAGTTCCTTTACATACCTTACCTTCTACCAGCCTTCCCTTGCTCACTGCACTCCAGGTCTTTCTGCCCTCCACCAAGTCAAGCAGCCCCCACTCTAGGACTTGACACTGACACTTCTCTTGATGGAGAACGCTCTTCGCAGGTCTTTGCATGTTCACTTAACTTCTGCAGATTGAGTCCTGCAAGAAATACTTCATCTGCACTTCAGCCACGCTGTCCTCTTTCCTAATTACTCCCTCACAAAATGGAGAGTTGTTATTATCTTTATAGCGGCGTTTCCAACTTGTTTTACTTTATCCTGTTTAATTTTTTATCGCCAGCCTATATTATTAGGATGCCAAGACACAGGCTAAGTATAAAGACCTTGTCCTTCCATCTCTTTATCCACAGAATTCAGACACTGGCACAGAAGGGTATTAGCTTCCACTGAGGGAGTGTGTGAGTCGGGGTTTAGTGAATGGAAGAACCTAGACTCTCAGTCCCTCACTTGTGTTTCACATCTTACAAAGTAATATCTAAAATAATGATTCCAAAGTTACATGTGAAAGTTATGTACAAGGTGTGTCGATTACTGGAAAAACCCAGTAACAGCTATGACTACCGTTCATGTGGGTGGGTCTTCCTTATACTGTACATACTGCCAAGGGCTCTCTATGCACAGCCTGTTTCATTCTCAAAACCACCCCTGAAAGCAGCTGCCCTTGTCCTTACTTTATGCTGAGGCAGTTGAGGCCCAGATGGAAGTTAAGCCACATCACACCCAGAAGAACACTGATGTAAGGTGGAACCAAGCCCTGTTTATACATTTTTGAGATATCATACTTTGACCATTTTTTTAAAAATGCTCATTTTCTTTTTTTTTTCGTTTATTTTATCTTTTTTTTGCACTCCAGATTTTATCCCCCTCCCAGTCCACCCTCTGACTGTTCCACATCCCATACCTCCTCCCTCCATCCCCTTCTCCACGAGGATGTCCCCACCCTGCACCCCCTACTCCACAAGACCTCCCCACTCCCTCGGGCTTCCGGTCTCTTGAGGGTTAGATGCATCTTCTCTGACTGAACCCAGACCTGGCAGTTCTCTGTTGTATGTGTGTTGGGGGCCTCATAACAGCTGGTGTATGGGGCCTGGCTGGTGGTTCAGTGTCAGAGATCTCGGGGATCCAGGTTAATTGAGACCTCCTACAGGGTCGCCCTCCTCCTCAGCTTCTTCCAGTTTTTCCCTAATTCATCCACAGAGGTCAGCAGTTTCTGTCCATGGTCTGGTGCAAATATCTGCATCTGACTCTTTCAGCTGCTTGTTGGGTCTTTCAGAGGGCAGTCATGATAGGTCCCTTTTTTTTGAGCACTCCATAGCCTCAATAATAGTGTCAGGCCTTAGGGTCTCCCCTTGAACTTGATCCCACTTTGGGCCTGTCACCGGATCTCCTTTTCCTCAGGCTCTTCTTCATTTTTGTCCCTGCATTTCTTTCAGACAGGAACAATTCTGGGTCAGAGTGTTTGACTGTGGGATGGCAACCCCATCCCTCACTTGATGTCCTGTCTTTCTATGTTGGGCATTTCATCTAAGGTCCCTCCCTTTGAGTCCTGAGAGTCTCTCACCTCCCAGGTCTCTGCTGTTTTCTAGAGGGTCTCCCACCCACTCACTCCTGATGCTGAATTTTTCCATTCATTCTGCTGGCCCTCCGAGCTTCTCTCCTGTCTCTTCCCTGTCCCCTATATCTGATCTTATTCCCCCTTTCCCCTCCTCCTCCCTTCTCCCAACCCAGGTCCCTCCCTCCCCCTGCCTCCCATGATTGTTTTATTCTCCTTCCCAAGTGGGACTGAAGCATCCTCATTTGGACCTGCAGAGAGACCTTTTTCAATCACCACATGAAAGACCATTCTGTATTATGTTGGCATGATTTTACATTGGTGGACTTGGTTCCTACTATCCATCGGGGCAGGTCTGTCTGGAAAATGGTGTATTACCATCAGTGATCTGAAGATGCTTTTCTATCATATATTACATCCTGACCTCAGTTTCCCCTCTTTCCCTGCAGAATCAACTGACAGGGACTCATAGGGGCTCACGGAGATCAGGAAGCCTGTATGAGATCTGACCTAGGTCCTCGGCACATATGTTATGGCTGAGTAGCTTGGTGGTCTTGTAAAAATCCTAACAGTGGCAGCAGGGGCTGTCTCTGGCACTTTTGCCTACTTGTGGGACCCTTTTCCCTCCTACTGGGATGTTCTATCTAGCCTTGTGCCTAGTCTTTAAAAAAAATAAATTTTAAAAATAAGGTATCACAACACACATATATATATTTATTATATGTTCAAATATACATTCAACTTTATATTCAAAAAACATAACATGGACATTTTATCCTGGCATTACTCTTACTTTCTTCTTCATTCCTTTTTCCTACATAGGAAACAAAATGTTACTTGACGGCAAAACTTTCCCTGCACTAAACCTAACAGGTGATGGAGAAGTGCGGCCTTGCTGGAGAGGAGTGATGGATGGCAGTTGTCTGGGACCAATTCATCGCCTTTTGAGTGAAGTAGCAAGGCTGCCTGTGAAGAGACATTGTCCCAAACTAATAAGTAGTCTTCCAGAGTGTGAGCCTTAGCAATTATTAACCCTTACCACCACACGGTCAGTGAATAATGCTCGTCTGAATCCACTTTCATACATCCTTACACTCCGGATTTTTTTTTTCCCAGTTTTCTCCTGAGACAGATAGTCTGGATATTTAGGATACCTCTACTCCTTTAAACACCTCCAGACGTTAAAACCAACCTAGACCTGAAACACGTTCATGCCAGATGAAGACCCCTGACTATTTCTTATCTGAGTGGGCTATTTCCAGGAAGCCTGGGAAACCAGCTTCCAACAGAACCAAACAAGCCATTAGCTGTTAGATAAAAGATTCTAAGGAAGAAGGAAAGGAACAAAACAAAACAAAAATATGTAGAACTGAAACAACCTGCCTGAGCAACCCAGAGATGATCTGAAAAGTAGTTAGTATGAGACTCTAAACAGGAGAGGCCTCCTGAATAACTCCAGATAATACTCTGAAGCCAATGAATGAAGTACAAATTAAAGAAAGAACATTAAAGATTCCCACTGCTGGGCAGTGGTGGTGCATGTCTTTAATCCCAGCACATAGGAGGCAGAGGCAGACAGAGTATGCCAGCCTGGTCTACTGGACTAGCTCGGGGATACCCAGGACTACACAGAGGAGAGGATTTCACCATGACAGCGGCGATGCCATCACTACTAAAGATGCAGCGCTTTACATCCATCTGCCCAGTTGTGTGGACATCAGAGCAGCATGAGGAGCCAAGGACGGGAAGGACTTTTCTCTACATACTCAAGTTTTACAAAACAATAGCTAACTTTCCACATGCTTTCCTGTGCTTTTAGTTCTCGCAACGTCTGGCAAGGAACAGGATCAAATTCAATAATGAGAAAGCTCCTCTGTTTCTCTGGAATTCATCTACCACCTAAATCCAAATATCTTCTCATTCTACATCCAAATATACTTTCTTACTCTTCTTTAATATATAACCAACATCAGAAATCCACCTCCATCAAAGACAAGGGGAAGTGTAAGTATTACAGCTCTGAAGGGAAAGGTAACCTGGCAGTTGGGACCCAAGGAATAGCACAGCATTATATCCTACAACAAACATCACACAAGAGATTTACCGGGGCAAAAGAAACCAGGGCAGTGGCTGCCTCTGCTCAGGTAAGAAGCAGCAGAGACATGAGCAGAAAGCAGGACGGATGGAGGATTTCTTAGTAGGCAGAGTTTTCTAGGGTGGGGCCTTCCAAAGTGGCACTTTCCAGGGTGAGGATTGGTGGGATTTCAAGTCCTGAGCTTGGGCTTTTTACTCTGTAGGGTAGTTAAGAGTGCTCGTGGGTGGAAATTGGCAGTTGATGGTCCTCAGAGGAGGGGCCTGGCCTCTCAACACCAGAACATTATTATCATATAGGAACACAATTATTTGTCCTTTTTTTTTTGCCAGCTTTACCCTCTTTTGCTGAGAGGAGAAGACAGAAGCTGGATAGGTGGTCTAGATTTTATGTAAATGTTTAGTTTTTGATGTTGGCTCTGTTTAAAAAGTACGTGTGGTCCAAACTGAGTATAAGTGCCAAGCAGTCATTTTTTTTTTAAGTAGTCTATCAGTTTGCATTCATTCTGTGAGAACTGTATAATGTTCTCTGGAAATGGTCTAGGTTATTGAAACCTCAAAGCCCACCTCCAGTGATATACTTTCCTCAACAAGACCATACTTTTAACCCTTGCCAAACACTTCCACTAACCAGAGACGATATATTTAAACATATAAGCCTATGGGGACCATTATCACTCAAAGCATCAAAGAAGAGGAGTGTGTCAGAATTTAAAAAGTGATGGGTAAGCCAAGAGGAGTTTATGCTGTAAGAAGACCAGGAACAGACACGTTCCATGGGCATGAACACTCTTTTCACAAATTTAACAGCCAAAGGAAGTGAATCTACACCTTATGGTTGGCTGGCTTCATGCACTCACATTACCAACCTGGTCCCTGAAGGCATTTGTATTTCTGTTATTTGGTCAAGACTGTCAGGAGATGCTTCGCTGGTAATGTCTGTGGCCATGACCTCCGTGCAAACATCAATGCCTGGCACAAAGTCAGTCTTCAGTAAAGTCTTGTCAAGTCAACACACTTTGTCAAGTAAAATCAGTAAGAGATAGTGCCATATGGAACCATCTTCAGATACCCAGTGGCTTGTACAGTAAAAGCAAAGTAACTCTGAATAAAAAAAAGTTGTCATTTACCACCTAGGAAACATAAAACAGATCAACAAAGGGGGAATCAGAGTCTTTCTGCTTACCAAACCCCTGACCCCCATCATAAGCGTGTTTATCGGGTGTCAGTGGACATTTTCTGCAAAGGAACAGATGGCAGATGTTTCAGGTTTTCATGACACACAGCATCTCTGTCAAAACTCTTCATTTCTATTATTTAGCACAAAAGGAGTCATAGACGATAGGAAAGAAAATGAACATGGTTGTATTCCAGTAAAATGTTATTCAGCAGTATAGCCATATTGCTTCATAGAGCAGAGTTTGTTGATCATTATTCTAAAACATAGGAACTTATGGTTTGGTGAAGTTATATGAATATATATACATTATATAGAGAGAGAGTGGGGTGAGGGGACTCTAAGCAATAGAAACTGACAAAATTAATTGCAAAAAAAAATGTCAGAAATAAAACAGCTTTGTCCTTTGTGATCTCTGTTGTGGAGGGAAAAAATCCTACTATTGAGAATTCATATGTGGGCCACAAAAACAGAGCAGAAATTACTATGACTCTATTGATATCTATTTGCCATGATTCACTGATATCAGTGACTAAGAAAGATGACTGAAGGCAATCAAAGGAGCTGCAGCAGAAACCCCATCCTGTGTTCTGCACTCTGCATCCAATGTTGAAACTACATGCTGAGAAATGAAAGTCCAACTTCTGTTCCTGCCATTTTTCCTCCTTGCTCCAAGATGGACACCAGGAGGTCTTACATGTTTTCAGAGGAGTTCATATGGCAAAAACTTGAAACATAAGCCTTCCCCATGGTTTGGAAGTGAAATAGGATGTGGAAAATTGACCACAGAGGGGGCTCTACAAATGGAAGCAATTCCAGGGGAGGAGGCATGAAAGGAATGTGTACCCAGGTATCCAGGCCTACAACAAACCAAGCTACAGCCTCTAAGGAAGGCAGCGGAGTGTCTCCTCTGCAGAAATGGAAGAAATGGAGAGCTTGATTCACATAAACTGACAATGTGAGACTCCCTCCTCAGCCCGTCCCTCTGGCACTAGCACCTATGCCCAACATAGACATGGACAGAATGCCAGCCATTACTGAAATTGAATTCCCAGCCAGTATAATAAGACCAAGGATTCAACCAGATTAAATTTCATTTCAAGAAAAGAAAGAGACTTCTTGCACCTAAGTGTTGGGGTGGGATAAAGCCTCCTGCAGCTGTAGCACTTTCTAATGAGTCATTTTAATTTTATGTAGTTCAGTCACATCTCTCACTAAATGCAAAGTAAAATCACTTGTTCTCAGCCTCCTCCACTCCCAGCTCATGAGCTACAAAGTGTCAGACAGTTCCGAGTTTTCTGCCTCCATCCTGGGAGGCAGATACTATTATTGCCCACTTACTACCAATCAGGAAACTAAGAATTGCATAATTTCATAAGAATTAGCATTGCAAGCCAACCAGTGTGACTATCAAGTATGACTCTGACTGTAGTCTTCACCCGCTACTTCCTCTCTAAATCTTCGAGGTACATGGGACCCTCCCACCTCTACACAAGAAAAGTCTATAAACAACGCGGACATCCCATTGGCCCATCATGTCCTGCTGTAGCCGTAGATAGCAGATGGGAAAAACTACACATGAAAATGAAACAAGTTTCAGTGAATAGCTGCTGATTAACTGAATGTTTTCCTTGACATTCTCCAAAAGCAGAAGCTTAAAGCTTCATTCTACAATATTGCCTATTCCAGTGTTTTTTTAAGATGCGTTTTAGAGGTATGTTGGGATCTAACCAATCGCTCATGGATAAAGAAAATCTTGGCACCTCTCTCACTAAAGCCAGATGTGCCTCTATAGAAGAAGAAAATATCCCACCTGCAGACATGAGGGTACAGACCAGCAGAAAAGGAACACAGGGAGAGGCTGAACCAATGGTTACAGGTGAGAAAGGGCACATTTAGCTCATTGTTAGTGACGTGCACACCCTCTTTCCTCCGGACCCAAGAGGAAGATCCCATTTGTCTGATATGGAGAGCTAAGCAGGTTAGAAAGTTGTAAAAAACAACAAAGATCTGATTAAAATCCCTCGGCATATTCTCAATCTAATCTCCCTCTTCTCCACCACCTGATTTCAGCAATTACGTTTATCTCTTAAATGCCTCTTCTTGTTCATAACTTTGATGATTCTCACATGGGCTGTAGACTGTTTACTCTCATTGTGCTCTTATTAGCGTTCCCATTTTAAATGACTATGAATGAGACTCTGACCTTCTGAAGTGAATGACTGCTTACTCTATTTCCTCCAGGAAAAATTAACCTTGGAAATATTGCCAATTATAGCCAGGACAGCATGTCCATTCATTTTTTTCTTCCTATTTGTTTAAGGTAGAATCTCAAACTCATTTTCTAGACGTCAAATGGGGACAGATGTCTACTGGTCTCCGTGAACTTTCATGTAGCAAAAAAATCCCAGGGACAAGGGACAAAGGTTTCTGTAAAAGAATGCTGAATACACAGGCAAGCAATCACGAGCACTAATTGAGGACCTACTGACAATTGATGGCATCTCAAAGAGGCAGAGACAGTTTTCTTGGTCATCACCCCGGTAGGTCCACCATGGTCCAATAGATGGTCCCACACCCAATCACACCTGGGCAGTACAAACTGGAATTAGTGGACTATATTGGTGGAGACAGGGGCAGGCAGATCGTTGTGAGTTCAAAGTCAACCTGATCTACACAGTGAGGTTCAGGGCAGCAGCTATGTAGAGAGACCTTATCTGAGAGAGAGAGAGAGAGAGAGAGAGAGAGAGAGAGAGAGAGAGAGAGAAAGAGAGAACAAATAAATGAAGTTGGCAGGAATGGGTGATGGATATGGGAAGACAGGGGTAGAAAAAGGTAGTGAATACGTTCAATATACCTTGTATGCATGTATGAAATGCAACAAAGTTACTGAAAGATTATATATTTTTAAAATTCTTAAAAAGAGAATGCTGACTTCATTCTCATAGGCCTTCTTGTCTGTTGCTGTTATTTTAGAAAAGAGAGCAAATACCAAATGTAAATTATTTTTCTTAATACATGCCAGGCATTGAAAATGATGCCACTTACATTCAGGGTTCCTTTTTTCATATAAAAGAAACTACCATTTGATCATGTCAAGGGGATGAAAACGAGATTACACATTGCAGCTAGAAAAGGGAAAAAAAAAGTCCTCCTTTGGGAAGTGGAACATGAAGTAGCAGGATAATGAGGATTTCTTTTTCCCTAGCCAGACTGAAGATTAAGATATGAATTTAAAATCATTTAAATATGAATGAAAATAATCAAAGATCAAAAGAGCTATTTGTAAAGTCTTGGAAGCCCTAACCCAATACATCCCCTGTGCCTTTGCAAAAGTGTCTGATAAGTGATGTGTCAGTGCCACGCGATAATTCTATACATTTTATTGATAATTGTCTTCGGCCTGACGTATGGAAGGAAACATAATAGTTGCAGAGAATTGCAGCAATATATTTTGCTCCTTTAAGCTTCTGCCTCAATCGCCTTTCATGAAGTAATAGAAATGAAAGGAACTTTGTAAGTTATGCAAAAGCAACTAAACTTATTGATATATGCTGGAAGACCCAAACCAATTCCTTCCATCCAAGCACATATAATTCTTAATGCAGACCAGCCTCCATCTTTTTGGCTGAAAGGCTGCCCCACCCCCACCCCTGCCATTAGAGCTGAGGAAGAATGACTACCTCTGATCATGTGTCGCTATCGTTAAAAGCACGGCAATATGCCCACCCAGCTCTCACATATGAAAGAAGAGAAAAATAAAAACTAATAATCACCGGCTTCCCGGAGCTGACTTTTTATATCTTTTACAGAGCTCCATGAATCTTCCAAAATTAATGACAATGGCTAAGCTTCCTCGAAGATTTTTGCAGGAGGCTGCCAGCCTGTTCCTGCAGAGTAAAGCGATTTGCTATGCCCTTGGTGGGGAGAAAGGGGAGGGCTTAGAAAAATAAACTAGGTAGAAAATAAAATTATAAGGCTGAAGAAATAACATATGAAAGAAATATCTTACCTATTCTCAATTTTAATCATCTCAAAACCTACAGGAGAATTAGACTTATTTACTTGCACAACTAAGGCCATTTTTTGCTGAAACTGCAAAACTAGTCATTTTACAAAAGGAACAAATCATGAAGATTCTGTACTGCAAAAAAAGTAAATGATGCAGATTAAACAAGGAGGGAAGATGAAATTGAAGCTCCAGAAAGTAACTCCAGTGGATGTATTCTCTAGTATTTTAGTAGTAATTAATCCATCAATCTCAAAATTACAAAATTTTTCTCCCAGAACAATTCCTGAGCTCTATACATAAGCAATAGTATTTTAAAATTAAGCAATTCTATGAGATAGTTATGAGAAAAAAATTGGGAAATAGGCAAGTGAATAATCTTTCTGCCTTATATGAACTGAATGAAATTGATCAAAAAGTAAAATTCACTCATTGAAAAAAAAAATATGAAGAGGCTACTAAATGCCCACCACTCTTCTGAACACTGCATGACATCACAGTGATCAAGAAGGGGAAAACCAGCAAACTCTGAAATAGTCTGCTACCAGAAAGAAAGACAAAACAAAGATAAATGAGTCAAAACTTAAGGGCAATTTGAAGGTTCTTCCGTGGTTAGAGTACTTGTCTGTGTAAAGGCTGGATGTGCATGGTGCTCAGCTGTAGTTCTAGCTTCAACAAGTGGAACTACAAGATGGCTAGAAAGAATAGCGCTATCAGTGAGACCAATGTTTCACTGAGAGACCCTGCCTCAAAGAACGACATACAAGAGCAATCAAGGACATTAGCCTCAGGCCTACACATACACACACACACATACACATATACACATACAGACACATGCTCTCATGCATGCACGAACATTCACTCATGCAGGTGAAAAACCATATATATATACTACACTACACTACACACACACACACACACACACATACACACACACACATATGCACACACAAACACTCATGCATGCATATATGAGCATTCACCCATGCAGGCAAAAAACCATATACACACACATACATTACCATGCAAATGAAAAATGGAAAAATTAAAAAGTAAACCTGTGTATACTAGATAACGTTATAAGGACAAATGAGGCAGGAAACAGTCATAGGAATGCTGGAATACATCAGTATTTAAGGGTAGAGGAAGCAGAGAAAACTGAATGCTTCTCTGAGAAGAGAATCTTGCCAAAAACCTGGGAGGGAGAGAGCATGTTGTTATCTGGAACCAAAGCATGTCAAGTAGAGAGACTAACAAGCTCAAATGTCTTGAGGCAGGATGGTGGTTGGCATCTACAAAGATCGCTGAGGAGGGCAATGTTGCCTGCAGCAGAGTCAGGCAGAGTATAGTAAGAAGACAGAATCGATGAACGGGAACTGGATCAAGGCTGTGTATTTTCTTCTAGGCCATTGTAAAGATTTTTGCTTTTTCTTTAACTTGGGGAGTTTTTGAAGAGTCTAAAGATAGTAATAAAAATCTTACATGCTTTATTTAACAGGACTATTATGATGGCCTTGTTAAAGGGTACTTTGAAGGACATTCAGGTTGTTTCCATTCGTTGGCTATTGGGAGTAGCTAGGAAATAGCTAGTGCCAACAAACAAGACTGAGCTCTGCAAGTATTTGTGGAGTCGAATGGTGAGTCCTTTGGGCACATGTCATAAAAAAATGAATCTGGGTTGGTAGGTTTACTTCTAGCTTATGAGAGCTCTCCATGCCAGTTTCCAGGGTAGCAGCACCAGTTTGCAATCCCCCCAATTCCCCTTTCCTTGCATCCTCACCAGCAATTTTTGTCTTTTATTTTGAAATCTCAATGCTGTTTTTTAAAGGTGTCATAAACAAACCCAATATTCTTTTTCTTATTAGATATTTTATTTACATTTCAAATGATATCCTCTTTCAAAGTTTCCCCTCCGGAAAAAAAAAAAAAAAAAAAAAACTATTCCCTCCCCACTCCCCCTTCCTGTGAAGGCTCAATGCTGTTTTAATTTGAATTTCCCTAATTGCTAAGAATGATGGACCTTTTTGGAGACTGACTTAGTTAGGGTTTCTATGGCTGCAATGAAAGACCATGACCAAAAAGCAAGTTGGGGAGGAAGGGGTTTACTTGCTTTACACTTCCATATTGCTGTTCATCATCAAAAGAAGTCAAGACAGGAACTCAAGCAGGGTAGGGAACCTGAAGGCAGGAGCTGGTGCAGAGGCCATGGAGGGGTGCTGCTTACTGGCTTGCTTCCCCTGGTTTGCTCAACCTGCTTTCTAGTAGAATCCAGGACTATCAACCCAGAGATGGAATCACCCACGCTGGGTTGAGTCCTTCAACATCGATCACTAGTTAATAAAATGTCTTACAGCTAGATCTTATGGGGGCATTTTCCCACTTAAGGCTCCATCCTTTCAAATAACTCTAGCTTGTATGTCAAGTTGTTATAAGACCAGCCTGCCCATCTGACCATTTGTAAATTTGACACACAAATACATTATTATTAATCTATACCTTTCCTTTCTTTTTCATCTCACACTAAAAACATAAAAACCTTTAAATCCCACAGTTTTTATAAACCCAAACACATTAAAATTTTGGTCTCTTTAAAATATCCAATCTCTCTAGAAATCCAAAAATCTCCTTTAAAATTTCGAAGTCTTTCAGCTGTGGACTCCTGTCTTCATCTCTGGCCTCTCTCTTACATCTTGCCCCCTTGCTCCCCTCCCCTTTCCCCCTCTCTCCACGCGGCCATGGCTGGCCTCAACTTCGCTATGCTCTCCTTCCCTCTGCCTTTCTCTGCCTCTACTACTGTCTTAACTCCCCTCCCCATGCCCTAAATAAACTCTGTTTTATACTAAAAAAAAATATCAAAATTAAATTAAATACCTTCTTCAAGAAGGAAGAACCAGGACACAGTCACAATCTGAACAAAGCAAAACCAAACTCCAACAGTATAAATAACTCACTGTCCAATATCTGGGATTCACTCACCATCTTCTGGGCTCCTCCAGAGGAACTCGGGTCGCTTCTTCAGCAATGCCTTCTACAGCACACACAGCTATCTTCCAGGCTCTGGCAGGAAAACACTTTCCAGAAGATTCCACCTGAGTGGTGTTGGTTCTTCTCAATCATCACTAATTTCTTAGCTGCAGCTAACCAGCAACAACTGTCTAGTCATGTAAAGGCTTAACTTCAATGGTACTGGTCGCTTGTTAATCACAGTTACTATTTCACCCTGAGCTGACAAGAACAACAGAATCTTAAATCAAAATAGCAAATGACCCTGATGGAGTCTTTAAACTTCCCTTTGAAATGTCAGGAGCCAGGCCTCCATCTCCTGCACTTCTCTCAACATTCTTATCTTCCAAGCTCCTACAGAATTTCCTACTGAGCTCTCAACACTCAATGGCTTTCCTAGCACAAAGTTCCAAAGTTTGGAACTTCCTCTAATACTTACACAGTCTTCCCCAAAACATGATCTAGTCCATCAGAGCCCAGTACTACGCTGTTACCAACTTGTCTTAATTAAGGTTTCCATTGCTGCAATGAAACACCAAAAGACAAGTTGGGTAGGAAAGGGCTAACACTTTCAAATCACTGTTCAGCATCCAAAGAAATCAGGACAGGAAAAATTAAGACAGGAACCTGGAAGCAAGAGCTGATGGAGAGGCCATGGAGGGATGCTGCGACTGGCATGCTCCTCCCATTTGTTCAATCTGCTCTCTTATAGAACCCACAACCACCAGCCCAAGGATGGCACCAAACACAATGTGCTGGACACGTCCACATCAATCATTAATTAAGAAAATTCTTTACAGCTAGTTCTTATGGAAGCAATTTCTCAATTGAATTTCCCTCCTTTCAGATAACTCTAGCTTGTGTGTCAAGTTGACATAAGAGCAGCCAACACAGAGATATTTATTACTTCTATTTCTTCTTTTGGTAACTCTATATTCAGATCCATAGCCAAACTTAATTAGGTCATTTTTTTCCTGATTCTTTAATTTTTTTTTTTTTTTTTTTTTTTTTTTTTTTTTTTTTTTTTTTTTTTTAGTTCTTTGTATATTCTGGATACTAATCCTCTTTCAGGTATTACAGCTGGCAAAGATGCTCTCCAACTCTTTGGAATTCATCTTCAGTCAATTGAGCTTTTTAATTTTATGAGGTCCCATTTGTTAATTATTGACCTTAATCTTAGGCAAATGGAGTCCAATTCAGAAAGCCCTTCCCACACCTATATCTTGTAGAGCACTGCCTACATTGCCTTCTAGCCAGTTAAGGATTTCCAATTTCACATTGAGATCTTTGGTCTTTGATTCATTTGATCCAGATTTTCTTTTATGCGGAGTGATAGACCTGGGTTAATTGCATTTTTTTAAATGTGGCTATCCAGTTTTACAAACATAATTTTCTGGAAGTATTGCCTTTTCTCCGGGATATGGTTTTGCTATTTTTGTCATGTAAATAAATTGTTGTCAGGTAATTTGATGGAACTAGAATATATTACAGTGAGTAGGGTGACACAGACCTGCATCACATGTTCATGCTCATTGCGGTTCTTAGATCCAAATCTTTAGATGTGAGTGTATAACCTGCAGGGACCAGAGAAACCAGGGAAGTAAAGGGGAACCATGGTGGAAGGTACGGGGAGCAGAAGAGGGAAATGACAGAATAGAGGTGGTTTGAAGTGAGATTTGGGGAAATGAGGGAGCTCTAATTAGGGATGGAAAAGGAGGATTAGTGCAACAGGAGAGGGAGGGAGGAGGGACAAATAGCACTGAAGATGTTTTTTAAAGTCATAAGGAAAGCATATTATTTTCTATTTACCTAAAATTACATTTATTATATGTGTATCCATATTATACACATATTTTTAAGAGTTATATCACCTACAATGATAATGCTACCCCCCAAAGTGATAGACTATCTCACAGCAACCCTAGTACCATGCATGAGAAACCTCCTTTTGAGTTTTTGGGAGTCCAACAGATTTCTAAGACAGTATAAGTTATATCCTCCCAGAAGTTTAAGGTAATCTGCTACTGAAGACAGCATGTACTTCAGAAACAAGGCCTGAAGTGATGGAGCTGTATCTCACCAAAAGCCTCCTACCTGAGGACTAGATTTCATAGTACAAGGAGGTTCTCTTCAGCTATGTTGCCTGTGGACCACAACAATGACCAGCATGACAGGATATTCCTAAAAGTATAACAGTGGCACTCATATCTTGGTGGTTATCGATAGCTGTCTAATTTAACTTAAGGACCACTCAATAGAAGGTATTGGAAACCTAAGCAACTACCCATGGCT
>JADRCC010166052.1:0-18426 GCA_019843855.1 Hylomyscus alleni
TGTGTGTGTGTGTGTGTGTGTGTGTGTGTGTGTGTGTGTGTGTGTGTTGTTTGGGCATTTTTGTCTTATAGGTCTTTTTGAATTATTTACATATGAGTACACTGTAGCTGTTTTCAGACACATCAGAAGAGAACATCAGGTCCCATGACAGATGATTGTGAGCCACCATGTGGCTTTTGGGAATTGAACTCAGGACCTCTGGAAGAGAAGTCAGTGCTCTTAACCACTGAGCCATCTCTCCAGTCCCTTATGGGTCTTTTGTTTATTTTAATTTTCACTGTTGTGTTTTTTAAGATGGTTTGTTTGTTTGTTTGTTTGTTTTAAGGTCAGGTAAAACCTTGAAACCAAGAGGACTAAGACTAGGTTTCCCAGAACCCACATACCTAGGATGGTGTGGTATCCGCTAGTGATCCTAGCTGTGATCAGTAGAGACAGGGGATTTTCTGTAACAAGCTGGCTAGATAGGTAAGCCAAAACTCTGAGCTCCAGGTCCCATGTGAGTACCTGCTTCAAAACAGAAGACACAGAGTGATTCAAAAAGACAGAGAATGTCATACAACATGCATTCATACATGCACACACCACTTTATATGCACATAAATAGAATTTAAAACTACAAAAAATAACTATATAAAATATACCATAATATAGTGTTTATAACATGAAATTAAAGCATATGACACTATTAATGCAAGATATGGGAAGGAGGAGTCAGTACATAGTGGCACTGAGCTTATAGCAAACATAAAAGGATGAGAGTTCTGTGTGACCATCTGTTTCAGCAAGTGAGCCTTTATACTGGAAGCCTCACAAAAAGCATTAAGGATGCAAGACAAAACATATCATCCTCAAGGCAATAGAGAAAACTAAAGAAACTAATATTCTCAAATGAAACAATAAGGCAGCATAGAAACTAAGAACATATGGGGCAACATGAAACCAATAATGGGAGAGTCAATAAAAAATAGTCACATTTGTGAGAGGACTCAGTGTTCTTCACTGTGCAATTTGGTACACATTTAATAGAAATAATCTAGGTCATTAAAATGTCACATTAAAATGTAAAAATGGTCACATTAAAATGTAAAAATTTTGAATGTATTTATGTAAATGAACACATGAAAGTTACAGCAAGTATTCCACTCAAAAATATTATTGAATATTTCATATTCTTTTGAAGGCACTAAATCATAAAAATTCAGAGTGCTTCTATTGCTGCTGCATCATAGGATAGATGTAGGTTTAGGGAAATCAGCATAGTTGTATACTCTGACTAACAAGTACTTCTTTTTCCTTAATATCTTTATGAGACTTAACTTGTGTGTGTGTGTGTGTGTGTGTGTATGTGTGTGTATCTGTGCATGTATCTTTATGAGACTTAACTTGTGTGTGTGTGTGAATCTGTGCATGTATCTTTATGAGACTTAAATTGTGTGTGTGTGTATTTGTGCATGTATCTGTGTGATAGTGCATGTGTGAGTGTCTCTGTGTGCAAGTAGTACATGTATATATGTGTATAAAGTGTTAGCCTCTGTTGTTTAAATAAATTTACTTAATAAATGATAATTTAAAGAACCTTGCCATGTGTTAATTTACCAGTTTACTATTTTATTAAGTAGAGGACAATATTTTACCCATTTCGAATTTTGGTTGTCCTCTCTTATTATGGATTTGCAGTTCTTTGTCCCTTATTTATTTACTTATTTATTTATCTTGTATATGTGAGTATACTGTAGCTGTCTTCAGACACATCAGAAGCAGGTATTAGATTCTATTACAAATGGTTGCAAGCCACCTTGTGGTTGCTGGGAATTTAACTCAGGACCTCTGGAAGAGCAGTCAGTGCTCTTAATCTCTGAGCCATCTCTCCAGCCACTTGTCCTCTATTTAATCACTGGAATTTCTCCCTCTAATCCCTCATTTATGGGCCAAATTGTCATCTATATTCCTGATCTCATCATACAAATGTTTCATTTCTACCTAATAATAATTCAGCTATTCATTCATTCTTATTTTGTTTTAAAAATACTTGGTTTTTCAGTTAGATATTTCCTTAGTTTCACTTTATTTTACATTATTTCTTATACTTTTTTATCTAAGATGTGATGAAAATGAACCTCGCTATGTATATCTAATGTATAGAACAGTGTCATGGAACCAATATGGAGAATTAAAGTGTTGTTATGTGAAACAAATAAATATTCCTTATCTCACATAAACCTAACTAAGTCTTAATCTCAAAGAAAGCCCATTTTTATTATTATGGAGCATCTTCATGATGTATATTAGAGTCAGTCCTACCTGCTCCGTTATCACTTTCCATATTATTTCCACAATGACAGCATCTATATTCTCATTTCTGTGTACAAGAATCTTTTTCTTTACACCCATACCACCACTCCCTTTCTGTGGATTATCTGATCATAGTCACCCTCATACATGTAAGTGGTAACTCAGTGCCTTTGGTTTACATTCTCATAGTAGTTAATGGTATTTGAGTGCTGTTTTTGTATGCCTAATTGGCTGTTTCTATGCTTTGTTTATGAAAGTGTCTATTCTTATGTGGCTTTGTTGTATCTGTGCTTTTAAAACTACACTCTATTATAATCTCAAAATTGGAAAGGAACTTTACAATCAGATTATTTACAAATCTTAACTTTTATCAATATGACAAAAACCTTGAAGACATATAAATCAAGCAATTCTTTAGTTTTCCCCAATCTTTAGAAATTGACTAGTGTGTCTTTGTTACATGTTGCCAAACACGTTACATGTTGTGAAATGAGGAAAGCCTTTCTCAATGCCATCTATTTTCTTTGTTGTAGGTTACTGATCCCCAACGTCTATGGGGTGACTTCTTTTTTGTTGCTTTCAATATCCCACAATTCCAATTTTACAACAATGGGCCCACTGAAATCCTCTGACCTGATGGAAATGATAGAACTTCTGCTACAAGGAGGAAAGGCTCCTCTTCCAAGGACATAAGAAAAATTTCCATGCACCACTGTAATGGCAAAGAAAGCAATTTTGTAGCCATAGCCCTTTTCCTCAGCCTCTTTCAGTGTCTGCATTTTCTCTCTCTGACCACACTTCTCTATCTACAGCTTTTCTTTAGTAGCCCTTTCCTGATTTTTTTGAGTTATTAAGATGCAGGGAGTCAGTGTGATTTAAAACATTGAATGAGAGGTTATTCATCAGACTGCCTTACAAAGCAGATCTCTGGTCAATAGGTAAAGTGGCTCCTTTATACTGCATCAGAGGGCTTTGGAATAGCTATCACATCATATTCCATTTAGCTTCCTTAAAAAATGACTATTAGCTGAACTTGAAGCTCATTGGAGACTGTTGTAATGACCTGAACATTTGTTGCTAAGTTTCATACTAAGCATTTCACAAACAATATTTCTTTTAATTCTCTAGATGACATTTGCTATAAATACTACTATTTCCTCCATTCTTCAGATGAAAAAATTGCTTATTGCAGGTGTGGGCTCTATTACCCAATGTCACACAGCAGGATAAAAACCGAAGAAAATGTCTGCAGTCTGTTAGTGGGGTAAAAAGCACATTGGCTAAATCTCTCCCATTCATCTTCATCATTTTCTTGCAAAGTACATTCAATATTCATACCGTTCAAGACAGGCTGCTTGAGCAATGCTATTCCATGATGAGTTTATCCTCTGCTGTGCTCAGCAGAGATTCTGATGGGGACAAGCAGTTTCCATGGACAAAGATGAGCATGAGCCACTGACACAAACAGAGCTCATCATTCTGTATACTCCTCCTGCTCCACTTTGCAACTTCAAAGACATCAAAACAGTCAACTATTGTTGCTTATAAGGTCACTTAAAAATATAATGATGATATGTAACATAAGATTCATATACTATTTCACATATGATCAACTATCTCTAAACCTCAAAAATGAGCTAAAAAAAAGACATCCTCTGTTACTAAATTGTCTGCCTTAAGGAAAATATGCAGAAAAGAAATGTCTGCATCTAAAGACAATGTTGTAGTCAGCAAAGGAAGGGAAGTGGAAACCTTTCAATCTCAGGGCACTTTTACATATTAAGTGTAACTGATTATATAAAACTAGATGTATCAACAAAAAAGCAAATGTGAAAAGACTGTTCCAGAAATAAATGACAAAAGGGACTAAATAAATAAATAAATAAATAAATAAATAAATAAATAAATAAATAACCTAGACATCTTCTGGTTAAAATTCATATAAGTATATGAAGCTTTACAGTTGAAACTTAATGATTCAGCCATTCAATAGAATCTCCTTGTTTTAATAAACTCTCTCAAGTTCTGATGCTAGAAAATTCACAGCTTCAAATGTCTAGTTGCAATTCTTGCTTTTGTTTGAGGTGTGACTTCCCTAACACTTCTCTAAGATCTCTAGCAAAACGTATTGGATCCATAAGATGTGTCATCTGCAAACAGGACCATTTCACAGTTCATAAGGAGTCACAAACATTACAAATTGGAAGCTGGCAAGTCTTCTGTGATGAACTTCATAAGACTCATCTCTATAAAGCTAAAACTTTGAGTACTGCAGTTCTGCTGCAGAATTCAGAAGTCTTGTTTTGCCCAGTAGCAAACAGGCATGAAGATGATAGTACTAGCCATGAAGCACTGCATTAACCAGTGGATACAGCTAGAACTGGCATGGCTCAACAAAAGATCAAATATAAGTGAAGTGAATAGCTGAGACAAATGGCCATGTATTGATTGCCTAATTTTTACAATGTGAATTGGTTATTTGAGTAGTGATTTATAAATGGAAATGCTGATCCCAATAGATTGTAGAGCTAACATAGAGGTTAACTTAGAGGTTGTATGTTTACAGTGCACTAGCTGAAGGTTGTCACATTTGAATGGTGTAGATGAAGATGATCTACATGAAGGCCTCTGTTGCCATGCTAGCCTCCATACTTAGTATGTGAATATACAGACATTGCTTAATACCTATCTTTACCTATAAGTATATGAAGCTTGTCAGTCTACTTACCTACTCATCTGGAATCTGCTGACTTACACGTCCCAAGTAACAAGGCTACCTGCCTCAAAGTTTTGGTGATATCCTGGCCTTGTTTTAAATCTTCTCATCCAAAAAGGTTTCTTTGTTATCAACAAAGTAAGTAAGAGCACTACATGCAAAATGCATTTCCCTGAGAGATTTAGACCAAGGCTTGCCTATGCTTTTTTTTTTAACTTAATAACTATAGGCATAGATTGGAATGTATTATTCTTTATCAGGGCTGCTAAGTGTTGGACTGTGTCAGTCTTCTGAATCAATGACTGCTTCTGTAATGTTTGTAGCTTTGAAGTCTTCCTAAGCTGTAACTCTTATTTCTGGGAAGCATCATACTTCCCGAATTATTTCAGTTGTTATTTTTGACTCACCGTGTATGATACAAAGTGGCTTTCTCCAGAAGAGTAAGAGATGCTGGCCTTTTGGTATATAGCATGAAAGAGAAAGAAGAGTCAGTTTCTTCCACAGCAAGACTATAAATATAACTGCTTTCCATTCCATGTAAATGTCAACTGCCTGATTCACCTTGCTGATAAGAAAAAGAATGTCTTCTTCAGATAGATGATTGGACATAATATACATATATATGCTAATGTGTTCTAACCATGTCTGCAGCAATGGCAGCATTTGGTGGTAATTCTTATTTAAATTTCTCCTATTACATAGTTAAACTTCACGATTATGTATCTTTTGCAGTGGTTACAACTAGTAAATCAAAAGTAAACATGATAGCAAAACACCATTTAGGACTCAGAAATAGCATCAATCATCCATAATATTCCATCTAGAGTATAACTAATGATTTTGATTTGCTAGTTGATTATTCTGGTGACCAGATCATCTGAGTCTTCATTACAGGCCTTCAGTTAACAACGTATCTGGATGAGAACCACCCAATGACAAATGCTGTTAGCACCCTTCCAGATTTCTTAAACAAGAAAAATAGCAGAAGAATGAGCTATTGAGTAACCAAATATTATACTAAGTAAAGTACTAAAATACTAATAGTAACCAAAATATTATACTAAGTAAAAGAGTATGTGCAGGAAGATAAATCTCAATTTTGTGTATGGGAACTTGGGAATTGACTCCACATATGTCTCTTGGAAACATAGAAAATAAATGAAGATAACTTGAGCAAGAATTTAGTTGATATCTCAAAAGCATGTAGTCCCTGAGCAAGGGTACCAGGTACATTATACACTTTCCTCTTGCTGTGATAACACACTATTGCTAAGGTAACATTAAAAAATAGAGTTTATTAGGGATTGCAATTTTAGTGACATGGAGTCTGTCATCATAGGAAGATTCAGCAACAAGCTGCAAATATGGTGGCAGGACACTGATGGACCACACCTTCAATTCCACAAATGAAGTAGAGAATGTGAACTGGAAGTTGAAGAAGGCTGTGAATTATCAAAGCCCAAATCCAGGGATGGACTTGCTTCATCAAGGCTGTGCCTAACATATTCTCCCCCAAACAGTCTTGGAGTTTCTAATTTCAACCACAACATCAAGTATTCATAAATTGTTCTGCAGAAGAACTCAGGAATTTTATCTGTCTTTTTCAACATTTCAGTAAGATGCTACCATTCAACCCTCGGGTCCTTCATCTGTCAACATCCTGTAACACTGATTCAGAAACAGGTATAATGACTGTTATTGAGCCACTTCCCCTTGGTTTCTTGATCATCTACTCTGGGATATTGTTTGCATTTTATAAGTGAACCAATATCATTGTTGACCATCCAGTTAGTTTACTCCAAGGAGTACAGTGCTTTATAAACTCATAGTGATGAATAAGTCCTATGCCTTGCAGTTATGTTGACCTTGAAGTAGATTTCAGTAATTTCCCTTATCTTTCATACTGCAATTAATTATTGTCACCTGAACCCTATTAACTAGGTGGTTCAATTCCTAGTAGAAATGAGGTACTGTGTTCTAGTAGTATGTTTCAAAAAATGAGGACTCGTCTGCTGAGACTATCTATATAAATATTTACAAATTGGCTAGACACCAATCACAGAAATAATTCGTACTCTGTTGTTAAATAAATTGTGTTTAGAGAGTCTCACAGAATATGGAAAGCCAGAGTTTTTCCCAAATTACCAGTCATAGCCAGTCTAATTGTTCATGATTACATATTTAAGTTTCTTCTCCATTCCCCCACTCTTTTAAAGGATATTTCTGCATTTCTCTGTTTTTAACAAAAACAATATTTTTTTGCAGGCTTTCATAGACTGGCTTTGTTGTGCAGTTTAAATGCCATCACCATGGATGCATTTTTACAGTGATAAAGTGGTTTAGTTTTGGTTTGTTTTCTAAATATATTCAAATATTCAAGGTACTCATCCTCATGTTATCTAATAGTCTACTACCCTTGACATAGCACCTTCAGATCAATATAATACCTACAATTATAAGCTGAGTTTGTAGTGTAAGCTTACTAGAAATTGTCTTCTCAACAAACTGGGTGACTGGTGAGAGTTAAGAAAATTGTAGCCTGTTTCTGAGAGCCGTCTGAGTTCAAAATTATATCAGAAATCAATGATATGAAAACAGTGGCCAAGGAAACATCATTCCTGCCCTTGAAGTACTACTGCTTCTTAGTTACCTTGTTTTACCTTGCTAAGTCAATCCAGCTCCAAGTTCTTATCTTTCTCTGCTCTCAAGCAGAATATGATGAGTGCTTCCTTATATACTACAAAAGTAACATTGTAACTTTATAGTAGTTCTGCTTTTTATAAAGGATTCTTAAGTTACAAATGAGTTTATGCCAAAGAATTCTTCACCAAAGGCTATGAGAAGATAGTTGTTCAGGGGAAATATGTAGAAAAGTAAAGACAGCAGGTCAGAATTAATTAGATGGAAAGGGCAGAATCTGCCATCATTCCCAGTTAGCAGTGTTATAATGATGATAGAAGGAAAACTCTCTGCACTTACAGGAAAGTAGAGCTGTCTTTCTACATACATAGTAAATGGTTTCTAGGAACTGCAAGGTTATCAAAATTACTGGATGCTCAATTTCTTTTGTAAAAAATGCATACAGTTTTTATCTACATCTTCCCTCATTCTCATTTATCTGTAGACTACTTAACGAACTTAACAAAAAGTACTAATAAATCCTCTGTCCTTGATAGTTTGGTTGTATATCTAGAGAATAATAACAATAAAATATTGTTAATATTCAGAATAGATACATTTTTCCAGAATACATTCACACACACACACACACACACACACACACACACACACACACACATATTGTGTGGGTGTGTGTGTATGTATATGTGTGTATACTTTTTAACCTGTCATTGAAAAGACTTATCTGCAACAAATGTCAAAGTTAGGAATCAGAACCTTACTGAAATGCACATTTCATTGAAAATGGCTCCATACCTCTCCAGAATGTGAGCTTAGATTCTGTCATTGTCACTACATAGTTCCTTCGGAGAAATCTCTGAACTAAATTGTGACATGAAATGCTTATAAACTGTCAATTGGGACTGCAATTTTTCTACTATTCAAAACAGACATAGTGAACACCAAAGTTAAAACTTTGTAAGTGATCCATAGCCTTGGTTCTGTCTAGATTCATTAAAACCTTTACCCAAATGACTAGAATTTTTATAGAATTTAACCATCAGAAAAACAAAAAATTGACCTATTGAAAATTATCAAGAAAAGTCGCAATATTGGAGGAACATAAAGTCCACAGAATATTTATTGGCAGTAGGTTGGCTGGAAATCATTTTAGTTCATGCTCCAAATGATAAGCCATTTGGAAGGAAAATCCTGTAACCTTGTTAATTAACAGATTTGGAATAAATCAGATGTAGATGTTATTTTAATGAAAAGAAACAGCATCTCAATAATATTTCAGTTCACTGAATTACTGATCTCTGCATACTTCCACTTTCCCTTTCTCTACCCTTAGCTATGTACTCCTTAGGTCATTTGCCTCTGACTTTGCCAAGTCCTCCTTTTTGATTGCTACCTGTGTCAATCAGTTCCAGATATTTCATGTCAGTTCTTATCCCATAATTCTGAGATAGATCTCATGCATGGTTCATCTTCTGCACTAAGTTCAGCTGAAGCATTTAACTATATAACATTGACCATTGGATCTGTTTTTCTTTTCTACACTATAAAGTCAGGAAAAAAGTGTGTCCATACTGTCAACTCTTTCCATTCCTTTCCCTGATGCATGTCCATTGCTTTTAACTTTAACTGTCTAAATTTAAAGCCATGTTTTCAGACGTAAGCCTTCAATATGTGGAGTCTTGCCCTAGAGAAACTTTTCTTACTGGCCCAATGCAGATCTCCAGGATCACTCCCCCAAAATGATACCACTCACTTGGTTCAATTGTGAATCTAAATCTTATGAAGTTCTCAATTAAGATTAACATACAACTTTCATGTCCAGTAACTAAGCAGATAGACAGCACTGGATGAATAAAATTTATCCTGTCTTTGACTATACATATTAAGAAGTAGTGGTCCTCCATTAACACAAAGACCCTCGAGTAGTCAATGTCTAGGAAGTTAGATATTAAGGAATGTTCAGTCTTAGATGGGATGCACATTTCACACTCTCACCCTAGGGCTTAGAGATCTTCAAGAAGAAAGGTGGGGAAAGATTCTAAGTAAGAGGTGGCAGATTACCTCAAGAATACCTGTTTTTAAAACTGTTTGTTTGATAGATTTTTAGTTTTTGATTTTTTAGGCAGATTAGGATAGTTGAACCTAAGAGCACACAGCAATAGATATCATAATCACATGATATGCACAAGTATAGGCCAGACAAGATACCACCATGGAGGGAAAATACAAACACAAATATATCCCCAACAGTTGCCAAGCTATTGGCATTTGATAGCTGTTAGGAGAGGGAGAGTAAGTTTCTTTAATGATGTCACAATGTCCTACTTTTTTTCTAGGTGTGAGAAACAACACAATTAGAATCAATCTGAAGAGAAAACGTTTATCTCAGTTTCGACTTTATAATACATTGCTGAGGAAAGTGATGGAAAAAACTTAAGACATGAACTGAAGTACAGACTATGGAGGAATCTTGCTTGTCCTCTTGCTCCTTTTGATTTGAACATCTTGAATTCTGAAACAACCTAGAACTACCTGTCAGGGGTTACAAAATTCACAGTGGCCGGGCACTTGGGAGGCAGAGGCAGGTGAATTTTTGAGTTCGAGGCCAGCCTGGTCTACAGAATGAGTTCCAGGACAACCAGGGAAACCCTGTCTTGAAAAACCAAAAACCAAAAACCAAAAACAAAAAACAAAAAACAAACAAAAAAATTCACAGTGAACAGGGCCATGTGTGTTAGTCAATCAAAAAAATACTCCAAATTCAAAACTGGAAGGTCAGTCTAATAGACAGAAATTCTCAGATGGGCTCTTCCCATTTATGTTAACTGTACAAAATCTACTAGCACATCCATTGTTGCTTAACCACTCTAAGGTAAGCCTCAAAACCCAGCATACATTGTCAAAAGAAACACTCTCTATGGGTTTCAAATAAAGAGAATTCAAAACTGCTAACAGTAGATCAGCAGAAGTTTGGGAAGAAAGAGAACATAATCTAAATGCAATGTGTGGAATTCTCAAGAAATTAATTAAAAATATTATTTAAACAAATATGGACTGGGTGGTGGTGGCACACACCTTTAATCCCAGCACTTGGGAGGCAGAGGCAGGCAGTAGAGGCCAGCCTGGTCTACAGAGTGAGTTCCAGGACAGTCAGGGCTACATAGAGAAATCCAGTCTCAAAAAAAAAATATGGTGATAAGTTCCTTGAATATAGGAAAGGAAAATTTTCTCTAACCGTGTTCAAAGAAGTTCTTAAGGACTTGTGTCATATTCCAACCCTGTCATGTACTTTTCCCTCTCTTCTGATCATACTTAGATAATATATGGTAAGTCTTATTTATCTTCATTGAGTTTCAATGTGTGCAATCTCTACTAAGAATTTCTAGTCCTTTTTCATGCAAAGACATGGACCCTCACACAGGTCTCTCTGAGCCAACCATCAATTTCTGAGATCTAAAGAAACACAGCCAGATCAGTGCAACACATAGTAGGAAATGACTTCAGTTAAAATTTCAATCAAAGCTAATCCAAATTAAGTGTCAAAAAGAAGGTCATCACATAGAAGAACCCTGTGTATAATGCAATTTATTAATAAGTAGAAGTTACAAGTTTTCACACATAATGTATACTTCTTGGACCAGAACTAATTAGATCAATATTCTTGGAGTATCTGTGGCAGGGAGAAAATATATGCATTCTTATAAAGATGGAAATTCTGACATAGCCATAATTAGAATCCTGCATGTTACTGTTAGTAAATCTATCACAGATGAAATCTCAAAGATGAGCTTCAAAATGAGGATTCCCATGTGAGACCTGAACTGCAAGACTGAATTTGGAGTTGTTAATTATTGTTAGATACTATATTGCCCCATGTGTCTGCAGGAATACTTCATATGTAGGACCATAAATGCCATACTATTATCTCTATTTCTCAAAATGTATGTCCTCTCTTTTCTGTTTCTTCTTGTCTTATACATTTTAGGGATATTTTCGACCTCTAGGGATATGATTATTCTCCACTTATCTTGTAACCATATCTAACAAAGTGAAGCTCATAAAAACTATAGCAGTTTACAAGTTTCTCTCACTTAAAGAAAAACAAAGTCAAAGATGAGCTTCAAGATTCTGATGAAAGAAATTGAGGAAGTACCAGAAGATGGAAAGATCTCACACGCACATAGATTGGTACATCAACATAGTGAAAATGATCATCTTACCATTGAATCTACAGATTCACTGCAATTCCCACCACACATTTTTACACAGTTCTTCACAGACCTTAAAAGAAAAATTCTCAACTTTATATAGATAAAACTATCCTGAACAATAAAAGAACTTCTAGAGTTATCACCACCCCTGACTTCAAGCTGTAATACAGAGCAATAATAATAAAAACTGCATGGTATTGGTATAGGAACAGACAGGCTCATCAATGGAGTTGAATTGAAGAATCAGTAATAAATACATATACCTTGGATACTTAAATTTTGACAAAGAAGCCAAGAAGCCAAATTGCCCAATTGGAAAAAAAAATGGGACATAGAACTAAACAGAGACTTCTCAATAGAGTAGCAGAAAAACACTTAAAGTAATGTTCCAAATCCTTAGTCATCAGGGAAATGCAAATCAAAATGATTCTAAAATTTGACTTTACACTCATCAGAATAGCTAAGGTATAAAACTCAAGAGAGAGCACACGCTGGTGTGGATGTGGAGCAAAGGGAACACTTCTCCAATACTGGTGGGAGTACAAACTTGTATAACCACTCTGCAAGCAAATTTGGTGCTTTCTGAGAAAAGTGGAAATAGTTCTACCCCAAGATCCAGCTATACTACCCCTGGATATATACCCAAAATATGCACCACCATCCCACAAATTCACTTGTTAATTGTGTTCATTACAGATTTATCAACAATAGCCAGAAAGTGGAAACAACCTACATGTTCCTCAACTGAATAATGGAGAAAGAAAATGTGGTTCATTTAAACAATGATATACTACTCAGCTGTTAAAAAGAAGGATATCATGAATTTTGAAGGCAAGTGGGTTGAACTTAGAAAATATTCTAAATCAGATAATCAAGATCCATAAGAACATGCAGTGTATATATTCACTTAAAAGTAGATACAGCCATAAAGTACAAGATAACCACAACATATTACATTGAGCTAGAGAAGCCAAATAACAAGAAGACCCAATAAGGATAGTTGAATCTTTCTCAGAACAGAAAATAAAATAGATATTGGAGGTGGTTGGAGAGAGTGAACTGGGTGGAAGGGAGGTGGAAAGAGGAGGGGAATCCAGTGTAGAAAGAACAGGGAAGAGAGGGAAATCCATGTTGGGAGGCAGCAATCTCTAGGGCATTCCAGAGACTTGGGATGGGCAGAAGCTCCAGTGTCTACTCTAGTCAACATTTCTAGCAGTGGAAGATATCAATCCTGAAGTGGCTATTTCCTGTAGCCAGGAAAGACTAGCAGTAGAAGGGTAAGAACAGCAACATATCCACAAAATCTTTGACCCATGCATCCTGCCTTCAAGTTTGCTAGAACAAAGATAAGCAGAGACAGAGGGAATGCCAACCAATGACTGGCCCAAATTGAGACCAATCTCATGTGAAAGAGCCAAGCTCTGACAATATTACGGATATTCTGTTATGGTTACAGATCCTACCACAACTGTCCTCTCAGAGGCTCCACTCAGCAGCAAATGTAAGGGGATGCAGAAACCCACAGCCAAATATTTAGAAGGAGCTCAGAGAGTTTTATGGAAGAGATGAGGGGAGGACTGAGTGACACAAAGAGAACAGAGACACCACAGAAAGACCAACAGAATCAGCTAACCTGGAATTAGTTGGGGGCTTCAGAGCCTGAACCATGGGATGGATATAGACCCCTGTATATAGCAGATGAGCAGCTTGGTCTTTTTACAGGTCACTCAACAACTAGAGCAGGGGGCTATCCTTGAACCTGTTGCCTACTTGTGTATCTCATTCCCCTATCTGTGCTGACTTTCCTGGCCTCAATGGGAGAAGAGGAACCTAATCCTGTAAGACCTGGGATGTTGGGGTAGGGGAAGGCCATGGGGGTGGGATCCCAAAAATATGCTCCCTCTTCTCAGAGGAGAAGGAGAAGGGAAATAGGTGGAGTATCTGCATGAGGGGATACTGGGAGGAATGGGGAACTGATATTGCTATATAAGAGGAATGAATGAATGAACAAATAAAAAGACATAAATAAGTAAAATTTAAAAATCAAGGCATGCAGCATATCAACTGTGTGTGTATTGGGGACAGGGGTGTTGTACAAATGATCTGATTCCCCCACAACAACTTTGTTGCAGTCACAAGATATAGAAATAAGGAAAGGGTAAAATTTCTTGAGATAAATCTTAACTTATAGTCCTTTTTTTCTCTTTAGTATATTACCCTGATAACTAGAAATGACAATGGGGCACACACATATGCTTGCACAAATATACTTTAATAAATATAAAAGGTCAAAAGAGTGATCATTAAGAAAATAAATAAAATAACAAAAAAAAGGAATGCATACAAAAAGAGTATCCATCATATTTTACATAGACTTTTTGTCCTGAAGTTGCTGCTACAGTAATTTGCTGCTGATGTTACAGTGTTAAATTGCTGCTGTCATGTGTCACACTTTTTCACTGAAAGAGTGAAAAGAGTCATTGTTTCTTCTTCTCATTTCTAAAGACAACCTGGTCCAATCAACACTAATGTATTATAATTAATTATTGTTATTGGGGAATTACTCACATAATGGATCTATATAACATGGAAATAATTTCCAACCACCTGGTGCCGTGAGAGTATTCTTTCTAGTATATCCTCCAAAATAAAGACTGTATATGTGCATACATTGCTCTGTTTACTCAACACAGCCCTTTCACTTAGTTTCTTCCTTTCCTGAATGTTACTTGGCAAAAATTCCAAGTATAATGAAAGTATGTAAGAATCCTGTTCATGAAGAAAATATCAGTAAGTGAAAATAGTCTAGGTGTCCATAAACTGACAAAGGGATAATGAAGCTGGAATATTTACAAAATGCAATATTATTCATCTACCAAGAAAAAAGGAAATTTCTAGCTAAATGTATGGAACTGGGAACAACCATTCTGAGTGAGCTAACTCAGATCCAGAGAGACCAACATAAAATAATTTCTCTCATTTCTGGACGTTACCTTTGAATCTATAGAAATGTCACTTGTAAATCCCATAGAGGTTAGGAAATTTATAAGATGTCTTGCCTGCTGGGCTTTCAAACAAAGCATATTAATCAGAGTTCTCCAAAGGAAAAGAATGTGAGTGTGTGTGTGTGTGTGTGTATTCATGTATATAAAATGCAAAGAGTAGATTGCAGGTCATAGTCTTATTGGAACAATAATGACTCAATTTACAAAAGAAAAAAATAATAAGATCATGATTCTCCCTAGAATAATAGAACTATTCCATGTACAATGGCAAACATACATTTTTAAAGGTTTATTTATTTATTTATGTATATGAGCACACACTGTAGCTATACAGATAGTTATGAGCCTTCATCTTCTTTTTGGGAATTGACTTTTAGTACCTCTGCTCATTCTGGTCCACCCCATTCACTCTGGTTGTTCCTGCTAATGCAGGTCAGCCTCACTTGCTCAGTCCCTGCTCTATCTGGCCCAAAGATTTATTTGTTTTTACAAATAAGTACAATGTGTAGAGCAGAGACTGAAGGAAGGACAATCTAGCGAGTGCTTCAACTGGGAATCCTTTCCATATTCAATCATCAAATCCAGACACTATCGTGGATGCCAGCAAGTGCTGGCTGGCAGGAGTCTGATATAGCTGTCTCTTGATAGGTTCTGACAGTGCCTGACTAATACAGAAGTTGAGACTCACAACCATCTATTGGACTGAGCATAGGGTCCCCAATGAAGGAGCTAGAGAAAGGACCCAAGGAGCTGAAGGGTTTGCAGCTTAGGACAAACAACAATATGAACTAATTAGTACCCTCAGAGCTCCCAGAGACTAAAAGACCAACCAAAGAGTACACATGGTTGGACTCATGGCTCCAGCAGCATATGGATAACAGAGGATGGCCTAGTCTGTCATCAATGGGAGGAGAGGCCTTTAATCCTGAGAAGGTTCTATGCCCTAGTGTAGGTGAATGCCAGGGCCAGGAAGCAGGAGAGGGTGGGTTGTTGATCAAGGGGAGGGGGGAAGGAACAAGGTTTATTTTATTTATTTATTTTCTTTTTTTGAAACGGAAACTGGGAAAGGAGATATCATATGACATGTAAATAAAGAAAATATCTAATAAAAAAAGTACAATATAGCTGTCTTCTCAATACAGGTGATTGTGAGCCACTGTGTGGTTGCTGGGCTTTGAACTCAGGACCTTTTGATGAGCAGTTGGTGCTCTTACCTGCTGAGCCATCTCAACAGCCCATAACATACATATTTTATAATGGGTCAAATGTCTGTTGAGGAATACTTTGTCCTCTATTATCTCATAACTTAAATATGATAGTTACTACTAATATCATTTCAATTCATGTTATATTATGTGAATAGGGAGAAATAAATCATAAATATCTAATTGATACATGTATATATATGCATGAACTTATTCTTAAAAAAACGAGACTGGAAGTCATATCAATCACCATCC
The DNA here is from genome assembly GCA_019843855.1 of Hylomyscus alleni. NCBI lineage: Eukaryota > Metazoa > Chordata > Mammalia > Rodentia > Muridae > Hylomyscus > Hylomyscus alleni. Next base: position 16,325 of record JADRCC010166052.1, read on the forward strand.
TCCTTGCTGCACCTGGTCACATAACCTTGTCTCCTGTTTAGAACTACCTCTCTCTCATACCCATTCTGTATTTCCTTTACCCTCAGTCAGCACTGCAGCATGTCTGTTTACTTTTGAAAGGAGTGTTCATACCTTCATCACTGGAGGAAGTGACTTTTGTTCATCCTGTAGTGACATAGTTCTTATCATTTCCCATTAACTATAGTTACACTGTCTTTAATTACATTAACTAAGATATCTCCTTCATGCTGGTAGTCTGGATAAATCATTCCACCTAACACTATTACATTATTATTATTATTATTATTATTATTATTATTATTATTATTATTTGGCCTTCATGAAAGTTTATTAACAGAATATTTGGTTTCTCTATAGTGAAGGTTACACAAAATTTGCTAGGGATCACACATCTAGTCCCACTTTTCTATCTTATTCATTATAATGACCAAAAAAGAACATGAATGGTTAGAGTCCATTGCAAAAATAAGGTTACAACGTAAGGTCCTCAAGCTGGCTCTGAATAGACTCCATCCAGGAATAGGGAAATGTCTCAGGAGTTCTGCATGCTCTTGGTTCATCAAGTTTGTCAAGGATTTCCTGTTTTTTTAAAAATTGTTTATTATATTTATTTACATTTCAAATGTTATCCCCTTTCCTAGTTTCCCTCCAGAAACCCCTATCCCATCTCCCCTCCCCGTCCTTCTATGAGGGTACTCACCCACACAGCCACTCCCACCTCCCTGTCCAGGCATTCCCCTACACTGGGGCATTGAGCCTTCCTAGGACCAAGGGCTTCTCCTACCATTGATATCTGACAAAGTCATCCTCTGCTACTTTTGCAATTGGAGCAATGGATCCCTCTATGTGTACTTTTTGGTTGGTGGTTTAGTTTCTGGGAACTCTGGAGGGAGGAGGGGCTCTGGTTGGTTGATATTGTCATTGTTCTTCATATGAGTTGCAAACTCCTTCAGCTCCTTCATTCCTTTCTCTAACTCTTCCAGTGGGGACCCCATGCTCAGTCCAATGGTTAACTATGAGCATCTGCCTCTGTAATTGCTAGGCTTTGGCAGAGCCTCTCAGGAGACAGCTATACCAGGCTACTCTCAGGAAACACTTCTTGGCATCGACAATATTGTCTGAGTTTGGTAACAGTATATGCAATGTTGGGCAGTCTCTGGATGGTCTTTCCTTCAGCCTCTGCTCCACACTTTGTCTCCATATTTGCTTCCATGAGTCTTTTGTTCTCCCTTCTAAGGACTGAAGCATCCACAAATTACATCTTCCTTCTTCTTAAGCTTCATGTGATCTGTGAATTGTATCTTAGGTATTCAGAGGTTTGAGGGTAATATCCACATATCAGTGAGTGCATACTAGGTATGTTCTTTTGTGATTGGATTACCTAACTCAGGATGATATTTTCTAGTTCCATCAATTTGCCTAAGAATTTCATAAATTCATTGCTATTAATAGCTGAGAAGTACTTCATTGTGTAAATGTATCATATTTTCTGTATCCATTCCTCTGTTGAGTGATATTTGGGTTCTTTCCAGCTTCTGGCTATTATAAATAAGGCTGCTATGAACATAGTAGAGCATATGTCCTTGTTATATGTTAGAGTATCTTTTGAGTATATGCCCAGGAGTGGTATAGCTGGGTCCTCAGGTAATAGTATGTCCAATTTTCTGAGGAGCCATCAGATTGATTTCCAGAGTAGTTGTACCAGCTTGCACTCCCATCAATAATGGAGGAGTGTTCCTCTTTCTTCATACCCTCACCAGCATCTTCTGTCACCTGAATTTTTGAACTTAGCCCTTCTGATTGGTGTGTGATGTAATCTCAGGGTTGTTTTGATTTGCATTTCGCAGATGACTATGGATGCTGAACATTTCTGTAAGTACTTCTCAGCAATTTGGTATTCCTCAGTTGAGAATTCTTTGTTTAGCTCTGTACCCCATTTTTATTTTTTTTTTATTTTCTAAATAATATTTAATGAACAATCAAAAACAACAAGAACAAACCCCTGTTGCCTCCCCCCTCCCCATGCCCGCCACCCCATCCTCTCCCACTTATCAGCCCTGTCATTCCCCTACACTGGGGCA